>VWZD01009772.1:4616929-4636206 GCA_013396695.1 Sakesphorus luctuosus
GGTGACGCGGGCCCGCCCGAGCCGTGACTCAGCTGAGGCCCGCGGCGCGGCGGCGCTCACCAGCTCCTGCTCCTTCTCGGGCCCGGCAGGCGCGTCCCGGCGGTCCCGGCCCCAGGGCGGCGTGGGCTTCTCGTCGCCGCCCGCCCCGGGGCCGCCCTGCANCACACCGATACCGACACCGACAGTGACACCTGTACCGACACCGACAGTGACACCCATACCGACACCAACACACCGGTACCGACACCGACAGTGACCCCGGTACCGATACCGACACCGACAGTGACACCTGTACCGACACCGACAGTGACACCCATACCGACACCAACACACCGGTACCGACACCGACAGTGACCCCGGTACCGATACCGACACCGACAGTGACACCGGTACCGAGACCAACAGTGACACTGGTACCAACAGTGACACATCGGTGCCAACACCGACAGTGACACCTGTACCGACACTGACAGTGACACCGGTACTGACAGTGAGACATCGATACCGACACTGACACACCGGTACTGGCACCAATACTGACAGCGGCACCGGCACCAACACTGACACACCGGTCCCAACACTGACACTGGTACTATTATCAGTACCAACACTAGTACCAGCACCGGCACCGACACTGACACCCCGATACTGACACCAGCACCGACACCGACACCAACACTGACACTGACACTGGTTCCAGCACAGATACCAACACCAGCACGGGCACTTACACCATCAGCAGTACTGGCACACTGCCAGGGAGCGATGGCAGCTGGGGACCTGGAGCTCTGACACCCTGGCACAGGGCATGCCGCCACCCAGCCCGGGCAAGTGAAGCGGCATCGCCCACAGCTGGCAGGCTCAGCGTGGTCCCCACATGACACAGACACCCGTGGGCATCCCTGTGCACACACACACTTCCTGCTCCCATGCCACGCTGTGTCCCTGGCTCCACAGTTTGGGTTGGTTGCACTGCCTGATCTAACCTCACCAGGCAACCTGGGGGGCACCTTCACCCTCCATGCAGCAGCTCAGTCTGTGCTCCCTGCAGAACTGCCTGGCAGCACCCCAGGCAATAAGCAGGTCCTGGACAGGTGGTCACACAGGGCCGGGAGGTGTTAAGGCAGGGCATGAGGTTGTGCACATCCACGGGCTTCCCCTCGTTCACCACCACAGCTGTGCACCCCTGGGTGCGTGTGCTGTAGCACGGGCCTCAGGCTGACACTGGGGCGCCATCCTCTAGGGACCCGGGATGGGGTGTCAAGTGTGCGTGTGTGCATCCCCCTGTGCAGGTGCTGGTGCACTGGGGCGTGTGCCCGGGTGCCGGAGCAGGGAGTGCTGCCGCGGCTGTGCACTGTTCCCACCCGCTGCCGCCGCTGGAGCCAAGTAACCGGGGCTGTGCGGCGGTGATGTGCCTCCCCGGGTACTGAAGTCCAGTGTCGGTCCGTGTGTCTGTGTGCCGGTGCCCGTTGCGGGCAGCCAGGTGTGAGCCCGCGTTGTGCTGCCTTTAAAGCTGAGGGTGCCGGTCCGAGTGCCGGTGTCACAGTGGGGGAGGCTGCTGGTGCTGGTGCGGCTCTCTGCTCTCTGGGGGTGCAGGTGGCGGTGCCGGTGCAGGTACCAGTGCGGGTGCCGGCAAGGAGCTCCTCCCGTGCGCACGGCGGTGACCTTGGCGGCGGGGCCGGGTCGGGTGGACCGGAGCGGTGAGACCGGGCTCGGAATCGGTGCCCCTGCTCCAGCCCCTCCCGGGCTGCCGGCGCTCGTCGATCCCGCCCGGTGCCTGCGGTCCTCGTTCTACCGGTCCCCGCCCTGCGGCTCCATCCCTCCAGCGCCACTCCAGCCCTGCCTGGCCCCGGCCCCGGTCCCGGTGCTGGTGCCGGTCCTGGCGGCAGTGCAGCGCCCGGTGCGGGCCATGGCGGCGGCGGAGGCAGGCGGCGCTGCGGCGGCGGCNAAGGGCTAGGGGAGCTTCGGGAACCTGCGAGAGGGATGACTGGAGGAGTACAGGGCAGCAAGTGTCTGTGGGATGCAGGGGCTGCATGGGGAGAGGACTAAGGGAACTGAGTGACTAGAGGGTCCCTGTCCTCCGTGGTGGGGGGAAGAAGGCCACCCCCAACCCCCTGGCTGAGTTTGAACAGAGGGAGTCAGGGTGGTTCATACATGACCCTACAGACCCTGCTGCAGCAAGGCATGAAGCCCATTTGGGGTTCAGTGATGCTGCTCATAGGGTGACTCCCAAGAGAGGACTCCTGGAGGAGGCAGGGGGCCCTGTTACCGTGGGTCTCAGTCCCACAGAGGGGGTAGGGGGAACCTCAGGACCAGATCTTGCTCCTATGGTATCTTGAGGATACCATAGGAGGTGCTGGACAGGGGGTGCCAGCTGTTGTCGAGGATGAAGACCACTCAGGAGGGGAGAAGAGCATGCTGAGGAGGGAGCTGAGGCAGTGGGGGGGTCTAGCTAGCCAAGCTTCTACAGGATGCTGAACAATCCTTCCTAACGCCAGCATCTCCTAGGAACTCACCTCGGTGGGGGGCTCCTGCCAACTGTCATTCCCACCATCCTGCCACAGCAGCCCTTGACAATGCCCCCTCCCCATTCCAGCAGTGTGTCAGCGGGCAGAGGCTCTTGCTCTGTTTCACCCCCCTGCCCATCATCTGTCCCACGCTGGCTCCTTCCTGGCCCCCGAGACACCAGCCCTGCAGGCGGCCCCGGGCATTTACTTCATTCTGCAGCACAGACTGGAGGGTGATCCACAAGCTACCCAGGCATTAACTCTGAAGCCTAAGGATAGCTCACATCCAGCAGCATTGCTGAGTCTATTCCACCAAAAATCCCATCATTTTCTTCTAGCTCATCTTCCGCTCCAACGCTGCTGGCTCCACTCCACCACCTCCCTCCTGGCTGAGTCCTCAGCAGCCCTCACGGCTGCATCCATGCAAGCTGCCCTGCGAGGCCAGGAGTAAGGGGGACCCTGCCTTGCTGACTGTACCCCTGTAATGTCCTTCTCCCCTCACACACTCCGTCCTGTGCCCTGGTCATCCCCAGAGCCAGGATGGGGCAAGAGGCATCTCCAGATGTTTCAGACCAGTGCACATCTGCATGGAAAGTTCCAGGCAGGGGAGGAGGGGTGAGGCAGCAGCACTAGGCAACAGTTGCTTGGTGACGGGGACCATGTCTCCGTGGCGATGTGGCACCTGTCAGCAGGGCTGATGCTACAGCTGCCATGGCTATGCAGAGGGATGCTCCAGTGGCAGCCCTCAAGCCCCCACCAACAGCTCTCCCCATGCTTTCCAGGGCCACACAGGGCTGGGAACAACCTCTGGGAGAGCTCCAGGTGCACTGAGAGGTGTCAGGGGCTGCCTCAGCCCTCCTTCATACCCACTGAACAGACACTGCCTCTCCCCATAAGAGCTCGAGGGTGTGGCAGGATGGGAGACATCCCCCCATGCCCCTGTCCCAGCTCGCTCCCTCCTTCAGCAGATGCCCAACTACAAGCGTGCCACACTGCAGGATGAGGAGGGGCCTGAGCCAGCAGGAGATGGCAGTGCGTCTCCCGACAGCGTAGAGGTGAGGTCTGCCCCAGCTCCTCCATCCTTCCCCTCTTCACTGTCCCTTGCCCCCTCACCTCACCCTCAGCTGGACCTTGCCTGCAGCCAGGTGGACAATGGGAGCAGGGCTGGGAGCCAAGCCAGACCTGGCTGTCCCCAGGGATGTGCTGGGAGACAGCCAAAATGCGGCACAGAGTGTGCCTGGATAATTGTCCTTCCCTGTGGCTTGGTGGGGCTTTCAGCAGCCACTGCTGGCTTGCCAGGGCTAGTGGGAAGGCATGCCCTGGTTCCCACCTTCTCATGCAGCTGTGCCAGGCACTGGAGAGCGGCAGGGGAGGGAAGGGGGAGCTGTGATGTTCCGTCCTCCCGTGGTGCGATATCAGGTCCTGCTCCTGCCCAGGTGGGGTTCCGGAAGGGGCCAGGGACACTGCTGAGCCACCTGACCTCACGCAGCCAGCTGGAGCTGGTGCTCTGTGCCATCACCATCTCCCTGGCCCTGCTGCTTGGCATCGCTGTTGTCACACTGGCCATTCAGTACCAGCGAGGTAGGGAGGGTTGACAGAGGTGTCCCCACACCCAGGAGGACATGGGAGGATGAGGAGTGATGGGTCAGCCTGGGGCACCGGCTCTGGGTGCTCTGTTTATCCCAGGGCACAGGCAGGGCTTGGCCCTGCTCCGTGCCTCGGTTTCCCCCAGTACACTCGCCCAGCCCCAGGTATGCCTTCCCTGCCAGATCCCTCTCACAGCACGTGCCTGACCGCTGCCTGCATCCGGGTGGCCAGCAAGATCCTGGAGGCCCTGGATACAGAGACGGACCCATGCCAGGACTTCTACCAGTACTCATGTGGGGGCTGGATCAGGAGGAACCCATTGCCCAATGGGCGTTCCAAGTGGAGCACCTTCAACAGTATCTGGGACCAGAACCAGGCCATCATGAAGCATCTCCTAGGTGGGCACCAAGGGGTCACAGACACTGAGGGGGTGACCACTGTGTCCCTGGGGTTGACCCATAGCTTCCCACAGAGAATGCCACCTTCAACTCCAGCAGTGAGGCAGAGCGGAAGACACAGCGGTACTACCTGTCCTGCCTCAAGGAACAAAGGATAGAGGAGCTGGGCTCCCAGCCCCTCATGGAACTCATTGACAAGGTGGGCACATATCCACATATGAGCTGAGCTGTAAGGGCTTAGCCCAGCACATCTCCCGCTCAGCTCTTCATGCAGCTGGGGAGGGAGCAGCCCTCAGGGATGGATCCCATCCCTCCTTGAGATGCCAGGTCTGTCTGCCAGCAGATTGGGGGGTGGAACATCACTGGCTCCTGGAACCAAACCAGCTTCATGGAGGTACTCAAGAGTGTGTCAGGCACGTACCGTGCAACTCCCTTCTTCACAGTGTACGTGGGTGCAGACTCCAAGAGCTCCAACAGCAACGTCATCCAGGTTGGCACCTTGGCACCAAGAGGTGGCAGGCACCAGGTGGCACTGGCCTGTCTATGCTGCTCCTTTCTCTCCACAGGTGGACCAGTCGGGCCTTTTCCTCCCATCCCGGGATTACTATCTGAACAAGACTGCCAATGAGAGGGTGAGGCTGGGTATTGGGAATGCTGCTGGCAGCAATCAGGGGAAAGCCATGGCAATAGGGTGTGAGCAGCTCTGGGACACATCTGGCACCTGTATCCTGCCCACTGGGTGCCCACCCCCAGGAGATGGAATGAGCTGCAGCCAGTGCTGAGTGAGGGCTTGGGGTTTTGCAGGTTCTGGCAGCATACCTGGACTACATGGTGGAGCTGGGCACACTGCTGGGGGGCACCCCAGAGCCCACACGCCTCCAGATGCAGCAGGTACTAGACTTTGAGACCCAGCTGGCCAACATCACTGTGCCCCAGGCTGAGCGGCGGGACGATGAGAAGATCTACCACAAGATGAGCATCGCCGAGCTGCAGGTGGGCACAGCCCAGTGCAATCTGGGGAAACCCTCCAGGGACATATGGGGGGTTGTCCACTTGGACGCTGAGGGGTTTGTGCTCACTCCTTTCCCTGCTCCAGGACACCTTGGGCAGCCCCATCCATTATCGGATATGTGCTGGGTGCTGGAGTGAGGTGCTCAGCCCCCCAGTTGTTGGGATTTGTGAGGAGCTGCCACCTTGCACAGTGAGATCCAAGGATCCTCTCCTTGTCCTGCAGGGTGCTTGGGGGCACAGAGGGATCTGGGGTGGTAAGGGACCTTGGGACCTTCTCAGACAGCACAGTCCCTACCCCAGGGAATCTCCTCCATGATGGGCAGGATGCGGCACAGCCATGCCAAGCCCCTGGTCACACATCCTGACATCCTCTCCAGGTGCTGGCCCCTGCCATTGACTGGCTGGATTACCTATCCTACTCCCTGGCCCCACTGGAGCTGGCAGACACAGAGCCCGTGGTAGTGTATGGGGACACCTACCTCCAGCAGGTCTCTGACCTCATCAATGACACTGACAGGAGGTGAGGCTCCTGTGCGCCCTCAGCCATGTCCCGTCATGGCAGAGGCACACTTGGAGCTCATCAGTGCCTTGGAGTTCAGCACATCCTTATGGATTGTGGTGAGCTGTGGCATCACTCTGCCCCCTCAGCACTTTGAACAACTACCTGATCTGGAACCTGGTGCAGAAGACAGCATCCAGCCTGGACCAGCGCTTTGAGACAGCCCAGGAGAGGCTGCTGGAGACACTCTATGGCACCAGGAAGGTAACAGCAGTTCCTGGGGCCGGCCCCCTCTGCCCCCAGCCTGGAAGCAGCCAGGACCTCCTCTGCCCTTGGGATACCCTTGGGATGCTAAGCCCTGAATGCTGCAGAGGGAACCTGGGGATCATCTTTTGGCATGAGGGTTTAGCTGTTCAGCATCTCCCCTGTGGTGAGGAGGCAGAGCCAGGCTGGGTGAAGGAAGGGAAGCAGGGGAGTGTTCTTGGGGTCTCATGGACCCTCATCTCACTCCCACAGTCCTGCACACCCCGCTGGCAAACCTGCATCTCCAACACGGATGACACACTGGGCTTTGCCCTGGGCTCCCTCTTCGTCAAAGCCACCTTTGACCGGGACAGCAAGGCCATCGTGAGGACACTTCTGCCCCCATCCTCTCCCCATCACCATCCGCAGGAATCCCTTTTCCCCCCACACCCCAGGGCTGGGAGGTGGGGAGTTGGGAAATGGGACTCCCAACCCTGGGGAGGTTGCACCCTGTTCACCCTGTTCCTACCGAGGGGCTGGTGGGAGTAGGGCGGCTTCATTCCCTCCCCTCCCCAGGCTGAGGAGATGATTAGTGAGATCCGGACGGCCTTTGAAGTGTCTCTGGACCAGCTGGACTGGATGGATGAGAAGACCAGGCAGGCAGCAAAGGAGAAGGTGACCCCAGGAAGGGAAGTAGGTGTTAGAACTCACCCCCTCCAAGTAAGTTCCCCCATCTCACTGTCAGGGCCTCTCCCCCCACAGGCAGATGCCATATATGACATGATTGGTTTCCCCGACTTCATCCTGGACAACAAGGAGCTGGATGATGTCTATGATGGGGTAGGAGGCACCTGACTCATGTGGAGGGGGGCTGGCCCCTGCCCACACCAAGCCCGGGGGGGCTCCATGGTGGGGCAACGTCACTATTTGGGGGACACATTTGGGACATTGTGCAGAGTCACCCCAGTACTGAGTGCATCCTGGCCAGGGTGTGGGGAACCACCTTGGTGGACACCTCCTCATCCCTCCTCTTCCTCACCAGTACGAGGTCTCTGAAGAGTCCTTCTTCCAGAACATGCTCAACTTCTACAACTTCTCTGCCAAAGTGATGGCTGATCAGCTCCGGAAACCCCCCAACCGTGACCAGTAAGGGGGAAGATCTGGGAGGGGAGAGAGGATGTGACATCTGGGTGCTTGGGTGGCACTGGTTCAGTGGGGAAGAGGTCCCCCATGGGGTAGCACAGCACTGTAGGTCACCTGTGGTGGCTGTAACTTGTCCCTGGGACACAGTCCCTTGGTCACAGGATGAGGGCAAAAGTGCTAGGCCCAGCAGCAAAGAACCCATGGTGAATGATGGCACAGAGGGTGCTGGGGCTGGGGTGACAGGTGACACACCCCTGCCTGTCCCCACCTCCTCGCCCCAGGTGGAGCATGACCCCGCAGACCGTCAACGCTTACTACCTGCCCACCAAGAATGGGATCGTCTTCCCAGCTGGTATCCTGCAGGCCCCCTTCTACGCCCGCAACCATCCCAAGTGAGCCTGGCATGGGGGACACCTCCTGGCGGGGGGGGGGGCATGAAATCTATCAGTGCCACAGTGCCACCCACAGTCACAAAGCAAAGCTCCAGGGGGCTTCAGCATCCTGCAAGGCTTTACAGCCTGCAGCCGGCAGAGTCCCCATAGGGCTCATTAGTGCCCAATAGGACTCATTCCCAGCTGGGTTCCAGCCAGAGAAGAGTCTGGTCTAGTGCCCAGGCTGTGGAGTAGGTGTCCAGGCAGAGGCAGATTGCAACACCACCACCTGCCCCCACCCTGTACTTACCCGGCTCTTCCCCATGGCCCCACAGAGCCCTTAATTTTGGTGGCATCGGCGTGGTGATGGGGCATGAACTGACCCACGCGTTTGACGACCAAGGTGAGAGCCCATGGGCAGTGCCAGCCCTGACTCCTGTCACCTTCCTGCCCTTCCCAGACACTTACCTGCCCCTGCCCTTGGCATGGGTAAGGGGTGCCCTGGGTGCACAGGGGTCCCGCTTTGCCATCCATTGCATCATGCGTGCTCGTGCCCCCCCTGGCCACCCCTCCCTTCTATGGTCCTGTCTCCCCAGGTGACACCTGCTGATACCTTCCCCCGGCTTCTCTGTGCAGCTTTCGCTCCATCTGCTTGGTGAGGACACGGTGTCTGCAGCCCCGGCCCCCCCTCACCCTCCTCCCCGCGGGGCACAGGATGGGTCCCTCTCGCAATCCGCTCTGCTTTGTGCCTTCACCACAGCCCTGGAGCAGACATCGGGTCAATGGGGGAATTTGGGGTCACAAATCTGGGTCAAGATAGCGGGAATGCACCTGGGGATGGCTGGGGATGCAAGTGCACCGCTGAGACCCAGCCAGAGCCTGCTCAGAGCAGGGACTGGGGGACACCATTTCCCCTTGGCATGGACCCAAGGCACCAGGTCCCCCGGCATCCCCTGACGCTGTCCCACTGCCCCCCATTCTGCTTCAGGACTCCCTGCAGCAGGGAAGCTGCATGGGGACAGTCCTCTGGTCCCAACCCATCCCACAACTCGGTCCCACAGGACGAGAGTACGACAAGGAGGGAAACCTGCGGCCATGGTGGCAGAACTCGTCCCTGGAGGCCTTCAAGAACCGGACGGCATGCATGACAGAGCAGTACGGCCGCTACACCGTGCACAGCGAGAAGGTCAACGGGCGGCAGACGCTGGGCGAGAACATTGCTGACAACGGCGGGCTCAAGGCAGCCTACAACGTGAGTGCTGCCGCCTGGAGGGGACACGGTCCCCCGTGCCTGTCTGTCCTTCTCTGGGGCTTCAGGCCAGCTCTCCCGCAGGCGTACAAGTCCTGGCTGGAGAAGAACGGGGAGGAGAAGCGCCTGCCAGCCCTGGGGCTCACCAACCACCAGCTTTTTTTCGTGGGCTTTGCGCAGGTAGGGCTCAGCTGGGTTTCCTGTCCCTCCCTGGCTGCTCAGAACCACCCCACAGCCCCCATCCCGCACTGGTGGTTCTGTCCCCATCCCTGAGGCTGCTCTGGCCCTGTCAGGTGTGGTGCTCCGTCCGGACGCCCGAGAGCTCCCATGAAGGGCTGGTGACCGACCCCCATAGCCCCGACAAATACCGTGTCATCGGCACTCTCAGCAACTCCCGGGACTTTGTCGAACATTTCGGCTGCCCCCTGGGCTCCCCCATGAACCCCGGCAAGCACTGTGAGGTGTGGTAGGGTCGGGGTGGGTGCTGTGGACAGAGGGGACAATGCTCTGCTGTGCCCCCGCCCCCAGCCCTCGCTGGCTGCCAGAGCTGGCCACGGGCAGAGAGCGGAGGTCACGATCTGTCGCCGTCCCCCTCCCGTGCACACACCGCACACCCCCCCTCTGCCCCTTCCCCAGCACACACGGCCCCACACCAGGCACCCACCGCAGCCTCATCGACAGCCTGCGGCTGGACACGGCTGGCAGAGAGGCTGTAGCACCCCCAAAATGCAGCTCTGTCCCCCAGACCTGATGTGCTTGAGTCGGGCACAGCTCAGCGTCTCCCTGCATCGCATATCCCCGCTCAGGCGGGCAGGTCGGAGGGGTCCCAGGGAGAGCACTAGAGCCAAGGTACCCCCGCTGCTGTCCCGCAGCCTGCCAGAGATGGAGGCTGGGGGTCACCCGGCTCCGCGCTTCCTTTCTCCCCTCCCGGTCCAGCTTGGCTTCCCCTCCACCTCTGCTGGGACCAGTGGGCGGCAGCGGGAACTCTGGTGCCTTCAGCTGTGGGTGGCTGTCGCCGAGTTTATCTAACGAATAAAAGCAGTTTCCACTTACTCCAGCAGCTTGGGGACCTTGGCAGTGCCAGGGCTGGGAGTGCGGTGGGATCTGGAGCTTGGAGGGGGTGGGGGGAGGTGACTCGAAGGCTGGGGGACGCGTGGGAGGTGAAACATCTCGAGGGACAGAGGGAGAAAGGAGCGGGAGAAGTCTGGGTGGACGGAGGGAGGGACGCAGAGGTGTGGGGAAGAACGACAAGGCCGAGGGGAGGCGGTCAGAGGCACGGGGGACCCCAGTAAAGCCCAGCCTGGGGGTCCCGCTGCCCCCAACACGGGTGACCCCAACCTGCCCCAGGGCGGAACCNGGGCACCGCGGCTGCAGGCATGGACGCTCGCGAGGGCTGCCGGGCGTTGTAGTCCGGCCAGCGGGCGACGCAGGACACGACGGGAGATGTAGTTCGAAGCGAGGGGTGCTGGGAGAGGTAGTTCGAGCACTGCCTGCTTTGCCGCCGCTCCGCGGGAGCTGGACTACACTTCCCAGCAGGCAGCGCGGCCGGGCCGGGGTTCGGGCCTGGGCGCCTGGGGGGTACGGGAGCAGCGGGGTCGGGGCGGCGGCGAGGCCGGGCCGGGCCAGTTCGCGGGCACTGGGCCCGGACAGGCTTGGGTGGTGCCCCGGGCCAGGCCCCGGGCTGGGTCACGGGTGCTGGGCCTCCGCCCCATTCCGTGTGCAGTGCTCGGCGGGCACTGGGCCCTGGCCGGCCGGGGGTGCAGAGTCGGACCAGGTATCGGGCACCTGTGGGTGGGTGCTGGAGCTGAACTGCCCCCGCCGGGCCCTCGGACGGGCCTGACCCTGGGGCAGCATCATAGGGACAGGGGCAGTGGGATGTCCGTGCCCTGGGGACAGGGATGCAGGGATGTTTCTGCCCTGGGAAAATGGGCATTGGGATGTCCCAAAAGGGGCAGTAGGATGTCCCTGTTCCTGGGGCAGGAGTGCAGGGATATCCCTGCTCCTGGGTGACATGGCCCCGTGCCCCAGCCAACACGCTCACCTTGCAGGCGTTGCTGCCCAAGCCATGGACATCCCCATCACGCCAGGGGAGCTGCTGTGTCTGGGCTCCAGCCTCGCCTTCTCCAGCCTCTTTTACTACATATACAGGAAGAAAGCCAGAGTTGTGTCACGCATACAGGTAGCCCTGTCCCTCAGATGGTCTCTCCTGCCCGCTGTCCCTTCCCCAGTGCCCCACACCCTTTGAGTTGGGTGCACACATTGATGGCTGCAGCCTCCCGCATTCTCTACTGACATTGTGACATGCAGGACTGAGCAGGTCACATCCTGCCAGAGATCACAGAGCCATGCTTGGCCCACCCTCTGCCTGCCCATGCTCACACTCACTCCCTGCTGTTCCAGGAGGCCCCAAAGCTCCAGGTCGATGATGATTTGCCAGCCCTGGTGTCTGCGGCTGAGGGGAGGTGCCTGCCTTACGTTGTCCTGGAAGGTAAGAACACCCTTTGGCCCCATACCAGGGGAAAAGACAGGGCTCTCCTTCAGCTCTGACACCTGCCTTGTCCTTAGGCATTGTGCTGCCAGCCCAGGCGGCACTGACCAGCCACTACCATGAGAGGCTGCAGGGCGTGATCCAGAAACTGATGTTGAAGGAGCATCGGCTGATCTGGAACAGCTTGGCCCGGTGCTGGTGAGCAATGGGAAGGGATCACAGAGGTGGGCTTGCACCAGACAGTCCAGACCCCCGTCCTCTAGGGCCACTTGAGAGGCAGAAAGTAACTTAAAGACTTTAGTCCCTATGCTTGTCTCAGCCCTGGGAACTCCTCTGTGTTGTGGCCAGCAGGCCCAGAGCAGTGAAAATCCAACTGTACTCAGCACTGGTGAGGTCACACCTCGAGTTTTGTGTCCAGTTCTGGGCCTCTCAATTCAGGAAGGACATACAGTGCTGGAGCAAGTCCAGAGAAGGGCAGCAGAGCTGGTGAAGGGTCTGGAGCACAGCTCTGATGAGGAGCAATTGAGGAAGCTGCGGGTGTTTAGCCTAGAGAAAAGGAGTCTCTGGGGTGACCTTATTGCTCTCTACAGCTACCTGAGATGAGGTTGTAGCCAGATATGGGGTTGGCCTCTTCTCCCAGGCAACTAGTAATAAGAGGAAATGGCCACAAACTGCACCAGCAAAGGTTTAGTTTAGACATTAGGAAGAATTTCTTCACAGAAAGGGTGCTTACACATTGAAATGGGCTGCCTAGAAAGCAGAAGCAGGGAGCTCCACTATCAGGGAGGTGGTGGAGTCACCATCCCTGGAGGTGTTTTAAGTTAAAACTGGATGTGGCACTCAGTGCCATGGTCGAGTCAACAAGGAAGTGTTCAATCATAGATTGAACTCAATGATCTCAGAGGTTTTTTCCAAATTGATTCTGTGATTCCGTTGTCCCCATTCCAACCCTTTCTGCTTGCAGGAGTGAGAGCGAGCGGGTGCTCTCAGAGCAGATCTACACCGTCCCCTTCTTGCTGGCCTCGCCAGGCACCGAGTCAGTGACACAGGTGAGCGTGGACAGCCCGCTCCAGGCCATCTGCCTGCCACTGGAGATGGTGTATGAGCGGTTCCAGCAGCCAACCCACCGCTTCCGTGACCTGCTGGGCCAGTACCTCATTGGGGAGAAATCCAAGGGCATCCTGGAGACGGAGGAGATGCTGCGAGTGGGGGTTGGGCTGACAGGCATCGGGGAGCTGTCCATGCACCTCGACGGCTCCCTGCACCTGCAGCCACCAGCCCGGGGGGGTGAGTTTTTCCTGTGCCTGGGAGACTGGCAGACAGTGCTGTCGGAGCTGGAGTCAGCCAGTGGGCTCTGGAAGGGAGCAGCAGTGCTGTGTGCAGCGGCAGGGCTGGCCGTGCTCCTGCATGTCCTGTGCCGTGCCTACCGCCGTACCCGCCCCAAGCAGCAGCAGGAGGACAAGGAGATGGACGTGGAGGAGGATGGGGACGAGGTGCCTGAGGACTCCTGTGTGATCTGCCTGGCACGGCCCCGCGAGTGTGTCCTCCTGGGCTGTGGCCACATCTGCTGCTGCTTCCGCTGCTTCCAGGCCTTGCCCACCCGCCTCTGCCCCATCTGCCGGGGGCACATTGACCGTGTGGTGCCCCTCTGTCAGGCTTGAGAGCACGTGGGGGTGGCTAGGAAGGGGCAGCATGAACCAAGCCAAGCCTGGAGCGTGCAGAAATGTCAGCTGTCTCCTGGTGGGCAGTTGTGTGATTCCTGTTAGGAGTGAAGAGTCTTAGTGTGCCTCCCAATCTGCCATAGGGAGGACCAGAAGGGAGTTGCAGCTTCTGCATCCTCCCTTTGTCTGCCAGGGGGACCCCCCTAAAGGTGAAGGCTTGAGGCAAACCACAACATCTGACCTGAGGAGCTGAGACCCCAGCCCCATGCTGGGGCGTTCCTTTAGCTTCTAGCTGTTGGATCTGTGCCCCTTTCCCAGCTGTGACCCCCCACAAAGCCACGTAGGATTTCTCCCTTGTGTGTTTTTTTCCAGCATGTGGTTTTATTGGGAGATTGATGAGGGCAAGACCAGGGCTGGTGGGACACAGCAGGCACAGTGGCGTGTCAGAGATCCAAACCCCCGTGAGCCACTGCAGTGGCACACCTTGGTGCCACCATTGTCCTACCACCCCAATCCATGTGCCTACAGCCACTGCTCAGACCACACTGGGGGCACCCAGGGGCTGGCAGCAATGAGCCTCTTTGCCAGCTGCTTCTATCACCCAGGGAAGAGGGTTGTGTCCCTCTGTCACTGTTTGCAGGATCTCCACTTTCCTGGAGCGAGAGAACAGCATTGGGGTGGCCCAGAGCCTGCCTTCAAGTCCAGCCCCACTGCACCCAGCTTTCCTGTGCACCTCCCAAACAGGACCAGGTGTAGGAACAGCTTGCAGTGGTATGTGGAGTGATAAAGCCAAGGAGTCAAGCTCAGTCTCACCTCTTCCTTCGCGCCTTTAAGTTAGGGGGCTAGGTAGGTGCTGGGGGGATGTGCTGGGAACCAAAGCTCTCCCTTAGGATGGGTGGACAGTACCGCCTCCCTCCCCACACAGGGATCTGGCCCAGGTGCACAGTGGAGCCCAGATGTACCTCCTCAGGATGCAGCCCTGAATGAGGGGTGGTGGGACATACAGGACTGTTGCTAAGGTGATCGTGCTCCTCAGGTCTCCATGGCAACTGATCCCCTGGCCCGCTCCCCATCACTGGCTGGCTGCAGTTGCCCAGGCAACCCATGGGCTCTCCTGGCTCCTGCAGCTTTGGGGCACCCAGGGTTTGGGGGTGAGGGGCAGTGCTGGCTGGCCACTGTCAGCCAGGCAGCAGTGTTGGGATTGGAGGGTAATGATATGGCCCCTCCCCAGGGCAGTGGCCTGCATTGCTGCCAGGCTGGAGGCTTGCTTGGTACAAAGGTGCCTCTGTGGGTTAGTCCCCGAGGCTCACAGCCAGACATGAAGCCCCGGAGTACCCAGTAAAGCTTCCTGCACCCCACGTGCATTTTTGGCATGAGGGGGGGTGTGGGTATTCCCTTCCTCCACCTCCCACCCCCCATTTTTTCAGCCCAACCTCTTCTTTGGGCTGCAGAGTGAGCAGTGGGACCCAGGTTCCTCCCCCCGGCAGCGGGCATCCCCCCCGCAGCAGGAGGGATTTCGGGAAGGAGATAAATACCAGATGGGAGAGGGCCAGGCTGCCAGGAACATACTCCCTGCGTGCCAAGAGCTGCTGGCACGAGTGGGTGCGTGGGCTGGGGAGGGTGGGGGGTGCCCCTGCTCCCAGAGACTGCTCACCTTGTTGCCCAGTGCCCAGCAGCCACCCAGGGATGGGACAGGTAGAGAGGGGCCTGCACCCCCAGTTCCCTCTGCCCCCAAAGGTGCCCAGGGCTTGGAACATATGCCCTGTGCTGGCAGCATACAGGGATTTTGCCACCCACCCCCACCGCATGCTGAGGCACAGCTCTACCCTTTCCCCCCCCTGTTCTCTGCCACCTCCGGGGGGCCATCAGCCTGGCAGTGGCCCAGCTGCAGATCCCACTGTCAGCCCCGCCTGGCAGGGCTCTGGGCAGCAAAGCAACATGACTCACCCACTCAGCTCACTGCCAGCCAGAGCCTCGCCATGCCAAACCCCCAGCACAGGGGCTGCCCAGCTGCGCTGCAGTGCCCACACCCAGACAAACCTGCTGTGTGCTCCCAGGGGCATTTGGTTGGGAACAGGTCAGCAGGGAGCTCACAGTGCCTGGGCTAAGCACTGCCCAGCCTCCCTCCCCACCACAGAGGCCACATAAGGGACCCAGGCATCCCGACAGCTGCCCTCCCACAGAACCCCTGCTTGGTGCCAGCCTATGCCCATGGCCTCCACCCACTGCCCCACCCCCAGGGCTGCCAGCCTGCTCTGCCTGCCTCTCTGTCTGTTGTCATGGTGACCAGAGATGTGGTGACAGGGGAGGATGGAGCCTCACACCCCAGCAGGGCTGTTTGCCCAGCAGGGTCAGTCACCCTCACCCTCCTGCTTGCCCTGTCAACCTCAGGTCTCTGCCCTGCATGAAGCCCTGCTCCGCAGAGCATGCTGAGGGTGCTCCATCTGCTCAGATGCTGGGATCACAGCTGTGCCCCAAGCACTTCATGTGAGGGATGTAGACAGTGCCATCCTCCTTCGACCTGCCCTGACACAATCGGAGCCCACCCAGTCAGGGCACCCTTTTCCCAATGCCAGGCTGTGCACCAAGACAGATAAACTCATCTCACTAGTAACAACCTCACTTTCCTCCCTGGGAAAGGCACTGTCCCTCCAGAAAGGGCTTTTTGGCCTCATCTTCCCACATCAGCAGTTGCAGGGACAGTAGAAGATGAGGAACATGCCAGTCTTGCCCACTTACCTTACACGGCAGCTGCCAAGCAGGATGCCTGTTCCCCAACATCTCCCTATGGTGGCAAGGGTCACCACAACCACCATCCCACATGGCCATCCATCCCCATTGCTCATACCCAGCCCCAGTGCTTGTCTCTGCTCCCCCAAAAGACCCAGACTATGGCAAAGGCAGCACACAAAGCAGCATCCCCACCTGGGCCTTGGCCAGCGGCAAAGCCAGCAATGGGCACACCCCCAACCTTACCACTGACCTATTCCTTTGCACTGGGATGGGGGTCAGGGAGAGCAGCAGTTCCAACAGCAGGCACTTGGATAAGGCCCCTAGGCTGCAGCTGCCACTGCTGTGGAGCAGAAGTGCCATTTCACGTTTCTTGGCAGGGCTTGAAGCAGCACAGATGGAGGCACCCGCTCCAGCCTCCTGGCACAGCTCAGCAGCCCCCAGCCCTGTGGCACCAGCCCTGGGTGACAGCACCGACTGCCTCCCAGACCTGCACCTAAGGAAGCCTCGCATCCTGTGGCTGATGCCTCCCGCCTCCTCCAAGCTCCCTGACATCCAGTTACTGCTTGTCAGGCCACTGACCTCATCCCTGCAAGGCCTTGGGGACCTCCAGGTGCTCCCATCCAGTCCAACTCCAGCTTCCTGCAAACGCTGGGCACAGCCTGCCCCACCACAAGCCACTTGTGCACATACAAGGTGATTTTCCCCTGTAAACCCACATGAAGCACCATTGACTGCAGAAAATCCCCTCACCTCCATCACAGCACCTGGAGTAGGCACCCCAATCCCCACCAAGGGTGCAGGGCTCAGGGGCAGCATCCAGGTGTGGGCCTGGGGCATGGCAGGCACCAGTGAGCTCTCAGAGCATCTTCTGAGTGCAGGCAATGCAGCACAACCTGCACTGTCAGACCCACTGCAGCCAGAAGTGTGGCCCTATGCCTCCTGCCCAGCCCCATATCCACCCTGGGGGTCCTGGCTGGCCCCCAGCCCATGCATCACTCCAAAGGTGTCCCAACTCAGTGGCTACTGCCCAGATTTGAGGAGCCAGGACAGGAAGAACCACCTGCTTCCCACTCCCACAGCCCCTTCTTCCCGCTGGATTTGGCTTTGTGTCGGACAAAAGGCTGCAAAGGAAGCGAGAAAGGAGATTACGTGGCTGCTAAAAGGCGGATAAGGAAGGTGGGATGAGAGCCAGGGGAAGGAGGGCGCTCTGTGTGGTTCACCAGGGGGGATGCTAGCTGCAATGGCAGTGGATGAGGGCGGTCACTCATGCATCCCACTGCCCACCCACCCACATTCAGGTTCCTGGTACCTTCTCCTCTACCCATGGATGTGTGACAAGCAGCACCCTGTGGGAGCCAGAGACCAGAGCTGTCCCAAGGACATGCGGTGCCCAGACCACAGTGCTGCCCTATCCCACCCACATCCCAGCTGTGCTGGCACAAATCCAGCCCTCCCCCTGCCTGGGATGGGCAGAGGGTCCTTCCCACATCTCTAATCCCAGGCAGCCCTGCAGAGCTCCTCCCACCCCACAGCCAAGCCATGCAGCTGCCCTGGGTGTGAGGCACTGTACAGATACAGGTGTGGGATGAGCAGGGCCATTCCCAGGGTGACCCCTTTCCAGTCTCTACTCAGCAGCCTGCCAGGCTGGGAACCCTCCTGGAGCGCTGCACCGGCACCACTTACATCCCACACAGCCCATCTGCTCCTCTTCTCGCTCACCCCCAGCCCTGCGCGTGCCACGGCCTGCCTGTCCCTGCCCACGGGCAGTGGCACATGGGCTCAGTGATGGGAAAAGCAGGCCACATCTCAGCGTGGGCCTCTTGCCTATTTTCCCAGGCACTTTTCACAGGAGCAGAAGCCTTCACATAAAAAAGTTCAAGCTGGTTCCCCAGCAAAGACAGAAATAAAGGCATTGCCTTGCCAGGAGAGCAGGCACCACTGCCCTGACCTGGCTCTGGTAGGGGACAGCAGGGACCAACATTCTGCAAAGCCAGACACAAAGGTAAAAGCATGGCTGAGCCTTCCCAAAATAGAAGTACCTGTCTGCTCTCATGGACTATTCCAGCTGATGATCTTCTGTAGCACCTTTCAACACGATCTCAGGTCGTGGGAATTCTGGCATAGAGGACCACAGGGTTGTCTGTAAAAGCCTCCCTCACCACTCACGACATTCTCATAGGACTGGTCTGGGGCTGGTAAGTGCCATTTCCACTCAGGGCTCTGCCTTAGCTGCAACCCAGGACCCCCACATGAGCAGCTGGGCCCAGATGTGAGGGAGCAACAGGAACAGGGCTGCTCCAAGACAGGGTGGTCTTCTTTGATCAGCCATAGCTGCTGCTGCCATCATCATCCCCAGATCCAGGGGTCAGGGTTGTACCCACAGCTCAGGTAAGGTACAGCGGCCTGAGCCTGAGCTTACACAGAACACCAGCCCCAGGTGACCTGACTGGGGGGTCTCAGGTGAGGCTGCTCAGGACCACTGATGCCAATAGTGCAATCACTACCCTGGCAGTGAAAAATTCAGGAGGATAGAGCTCGGGTGGGTCTGGGGCAGAGGTGTGTAGAAGGGGGTGTGCAGGAGGGTGTCCTTGGGTACAGTCACCATGTGGCCACACTCACCGATACCTGAAGAATCAAACCTTTGTGCCCTGTGTTCCTGCAAAGACATGCAACAGGAAGATGTGTATGAACACATGCACATGCATATGTAGAGACCCACATGTGGGTGGTTAAAGAGACTGATAGGAGTTGAGGCAGGACCAGTGTGGCTGTCAAAGGGGACTCCAACACAGCAGTGGCCACAGGAGGGGGTGTCTGTACAGATGTTGGGCAAGGGACGCAAGCAGGAGACGGGGGACAGCCTAGATGGGGATACCAGGGGTGGGAGCTGGCCTGAGATTCTGAGAGGTTGAATCTTCTGGGCTGCGCAGAGCTGGTGAACTGGAGCAGGGTATTGGGGGTTCTTTTTGGCATCACCTCTAGGTGCCAGCTGTGTCTGGTGGTCCTCAGCTTTCTGACCCGGGGGTACTCGGCTGTGCCAAGGGCTCCCTTCTTCATAACAGCACCCTGTGGCTGGGGGCATCCCCGAGTCGGGTCGACCGCCTCGGCCAGGCTGTGCGGGGGGACCACCCTGCGCTGGGACCGGGGCAGGGGCTGGGAAGGCGGGGTGGGAGGGTTCCCATCCCAGCCGGGCGGGCACCGGGCACCGACCGAGGGGGTCCCTCGACTCTGTCCTGGCCGGGCCGGGCCGGGCCGCGGCGCTCCGGAGCCGCCCCCCGCCGGGGGGGTCCCCGCTCCCCCCGGATGCATGACTTCATCCTTCCGCCCGGGTTTCCTCCCCGCCGCCGCCGCCGCCGCCGCAGACCCGCTCCCGGCTCGGCGCGGCGC
>VWZD01009772.1:4647190-4666075 GCA_013396695.1 Sakesphorus luctuosus
ACCTGCGGGTCACAGCATCCCACGGGCAGGGGCGGGCGGGAGTCCTGGATGGGTTCGGGGGTCCTGGATGGGATGAGGGGGACGCAGATGCAGGCTGGGGGCTCTGGATGGGGCCAGCAACACACACCGCGGGGGCTGGGGCCCTGAATGCGGCCGGAGGACACACGGGTGGGCTGGGGGCCCAGAGCCTATGCGGGGAGCGTGGTGTCGAGGCACAGGGTCAGGCTGGTGGGCTGGAGGTGGGGAAGGCCCCGCACCCCCGCAGTGCTCGCCGGCCCCTCCTGACCCCGCCGTGCCCGCAGACACGGAGATCGACTGGAAGGCCTACATGCAGGAGGTGGAGGGTTTCGCTAACGGGACCCTGGACTACACCCAGCTGAAGGGTGACACCGGGCCGCTGGTGTGAGTGACAGGGACACCCAGCTCCCCGTGACCGGCGGCTCCCGGAGGGGCCGCAGGGCCCGGCCCCTCACTCCCATCTCCCCACAGTTACCCCGCCGGCTTCGTTTACATCTTTCTGGGGCTGTACCACGCCACGGGCCGCGGCTCCGACATCCGCCTGGCGCAGTACATCTTCGCTGCCCTCTACCTCCTCAATCTCCTCTTCGTCTTCCGCATCTACTGCCGAACCAGCAAGGTACCCTTGGGCCAGGGCCCGTGATGGCCACCCCAGGGCCTGCCCTGCTCTGCTGAGTCCTCACCTTGGTAAAACGGGCAGGGGAGCAGCACTAGGTCTCAGATTTGAAGGGGTTCAGAGGCAGCAGGGTGTCCAGGACAGGCTGCTGACCCTTGTGTGTCTGTGTGTTCTGCAAGGTCCCCCCATATGTTTTCTTCTTCATGTGCTGTGCCTCGTACCGCATCCACTCAATCTTTGTCCTGCGGCTCTTCAATGATCCTGTGGCCATGGCCATCCTCTTCCTTGCCATCAACCTCTTCCTGGAGGAGCGCTGGTCCTGGGGCTGCCTCCTCTTCAGGTGAGGGGCTGGGGGTTGCTCTCCGTGGCGTGCTGGGTACCTGAGCCAGCTTTGCCTGGAGGAGGAGGCTGTGCTTGGCTCAAGGGGTGCCTGGCTCCAGTGTGGAGGCTGCAGGAGTAACACAGCTTCCTGCTCAGCCTGGCTGTGTCCGTGAAGATGAACATCCTTCTCTTCGCTCCTGGACTCCTCTTCCTCCTCTTGCAGCGGTTTGGTCTCCTGGGCTGTATCCCCAAGCTCTGCATCTGTGCCCTGCTCCAGGTGGGTCCCTCGCTACAGGAGCAAAGAGTAGTGGGCTGCCTGCCTGTGTCACAGCATCCTGCCAGGCTGGAGAGCCATGGATGGGTACTGTGGCACCAGCACCCGTGTTGGCCCTGTGCAGGAACGTGGGGGTTGATAAATAATCTAATTCACAAGTCTTTCATCTTTGGCTGACTGTCCCTGTTGCCCCACATGGCACTGGTGTTCTCGGGAGGTGACAGGGTGACAGAGCCTTGCTGTACAGCTGCTGCCATGGTGCTGGTGTGTCCCTGGCAGGTCGTTCTGGGGCTGCCCTTCCTGCTGGTGAACCCCTTGGGGTACCTGACCCGCTCCTTCGACCTGGGCCGCCAGTTCCAGTTCAAATGGACAGTGAACTGGCGCTTCCTCCCAGAAGAGGTTTTCCAGAATCGGGCTTTCCACGCCGCACTGCTCCTGGCTCACCTGGCTGGCCTGGGGCTCTTTGCACTGCACCGGTGGCACAGGTGAAACCTGGGGTTCCCCATGGGTGCTGGTCCCTTGTAGTCTCCATAGTGCAGGATACAGATCCATGATTCCCTTGCCCCTACAATGCTTCAGTCCTGGAGCTGCAGGCAGGAGTGAAGGGTGTTATGGTTCTGTTTTGGGCAGTGTGCTGCCTGGGTATCGTGGCTAACAGGGGAGGTTTGAGGTGGAAAGGACTTTCAGCACATGACATTGCTTGTGCTTCTCCCTCAGTTCCAAAGAGAGCATCCTGGTTTTGCTGAAGGATCCTGCCAAAAGGAAATCCACATCCCCTCCCTTGACCATCAACCATATCCTTTGGCATAGTGGGCAGCAAAGGCAGGGAGAAGGCAGGGAGGACCTCGGTCCTGCAGTGCTGTCAGGGCCAGCCTCTCCTGGGGGAAGGAGCTGTGGTGGATGGCTGGCAAGCTGTTGTGGAATCGCACCTCCAGCCTCCCATGTTTGCCCCCTTAACGCCAGTGCACAGATCATCTTCATCCTCTTCTCCTCCAACTTCCTGGGTGTCTGCTGCAGCCGCTCCCTGCACTACCAGTTTTACGTCTGGTATTTTCACACACTGCCCTACTTACTCTGGTGCACCCCAACCACCAAGCTCGCCCACATGCCCAAGTATGTGCTGCCAGGGAGGGGGCACACCTGTCTGCTTAGGGTCTGGAAGCAAGGGGGGCTGGTGTGTGTCCCTCATGCAGACCTCCAGCTTTCCCACCTGCAGGGTGCTGCTCCTTGGTGTGATTGAGCTCTGCTGGAACACCTACCCTTCTACAGTCTGCAGCTCCCTCTCCCTCCACATCTGCCATGGACTCATCCTGCTCCAGCTCTGGTATGGCACAGCCCCCATGCCAGTGTCACACACTCCCCCACCAAGCAGGAAACGCACAACCATGTCCAAGAAAGCCCAGTGAGAATGTGGGAGGCCAGACAGTGGGAACTGACCTTTGGGACTGCCCCTTCTGCCTGCTCTTTCCCCACCTGGCTCCCAGGCTGCCCGCAGCCATCCCAGGAGAGCCATGAGCCCTGGAACTGTGCAAAGGGGGCTGGTGTGGGGACCCCCAAAAGGCAGGACTTGCTCAATAAAAGGGACTTTCTGTGCCCTTCCCCAGCATCCTTGTGCTATGATGGTGTCAGAATGGCTGTTCCTGCACCTGGCCCACCTAGGGGAAGGCAGAACAGCTGCTGGGGCCATGGGCATTCCCTTCCTCCCCAGAGGTGCCCTGGGCAGGGGAGCAGCCTCGGAGGTGAGGTTAATACAGAGGATCTGCAAAACCACTTTGCCTCAAGGTTTGAATTGCCTTGATGGAGCCCAGGGATCCCTCCAGCACAGCTTTTCCTATTCCCCTGCCTGCTCCCTCGCATGGGAGATGGCTGGGAAGGCAGTGACCCCCCTCACAGGGTTCTAGTGAGCTCTGGTGTGGCCTGCATGGAGCCGACGGCTCTCTGTCCATAACAGAGACACTGGTGCAGGTGGCTCTGAGCCAACTGTCTTTATTGGCCCCTCGGGCTGCTGTTAGACATTGTTGGGGTTGTAGCACAGCATGTTCAGCTTGATGTTCTCGTCCCAGTGACGCAGCAGCAGGAACAAGTGCCTGGCTGCCCCTTTCAGGCAGCCCACATCCACCCCCTCAGGCAGCTGCTGTGCCTGCAGCCACGCATCCGCCTTGGCTGCCACCAGCTCCCACTCCTCAAAGAATCCAGCACAGCGATGCTCCAGCCATGCCAAGGCCACTGCCGTGGCCCAGCTGGCACTCTCCAGGTCCTCTGGCCCTATGTCCTGACAGCTCACACCAGCCTCAGAGGGCGCAGCTGAGTGGGGGCAGATGTCGGACTCAGAGCCGTGCCCACTGTCTGCCTGTGCCCACACTGCTGCGCTGGGCACCTCGGAGCAAGTGCTCTGGGATGGGGGCGAGCTGGGCTGCAGGTCTGTAGCGGGCTCTTCACCCTCCTCTCCACCAGGCCCTGCCTCAGGGCTGCTCCTGGCCCCTGGAGACACAGGGCTGAGGCTGGCACGGTGGGAGGCATATGGGGAGGCCCGGCACAGGCGGTCGAGAGGGATCTGCACCACTTCGGAGAAGCTCTCGGTGAGCTGGAATAGCCCCTGGGCTTGCTGCAGCTGCACCTGCATGGGAGGAGGCAGGTGACTGGGTGGGAAGGCAGGGCTGCAGGAGTGTCCCTGGGGCACAGGGACAGTCCAATGCCCCTCAAAAAGCCAGCCAAGATCCTCAGAGACGTTCAAGGATGCAGTAGAGCTGAGCAGGCACCTACCAGGATTGCATCTTCTTCTGCTGGGTGTGATCTGGGAGGCTGAGCTGGCACCCAGCAGGGAAGGTCCCCCTGATGGGATGGGGATGGGGACAGGGATAGGGTCCTTACCAGTGGGAGGTAGTCGTGGCTGGCGTGGTTGCTGGAGCACTCGCTTTCTGGGCTGAGGCACTGTGGGCGCAGCACCAGGCTGGGACCCCTGCGCCTGCTCAGGCTAAACCTGTGAGGTGACAAACAAGGTAACAGAGTGGGGGTAATTCCTGAAAGGAAGCTGGACCCCAGCCTGCTGCAGGGAAGGGGCTGAAACATGAAACTCCCTGCTTATGCTGCAGGAGGTGGCAGGGGGACCAGCAGCACCCAAAAAGTGGTACTGTTCCCCTCTCCCCACAACATGTCATTTTTTGGTCCCTTGCATCCCCCCATCCCACAGCATCACCTGGAGCCGAGGATGCTCTCTGTGGATTTCTGGGAGCCCATGGAGGTGGTGGAGGGGCTGGATGGAGGCCCTGCAAGGGGGAAGAGCTGAGCACAGAGGGAACATTATGCACCCAGAGGTGCATCCTGCTCCTCACCACCTGGGAGGGTGGCTCAGCCCAGGTGCCCAGAGCAGTGAGGACACAGCTCTCAGCTGCCAGCAGCAGGGCATCAGGGTTCCCTGTCTCCCACCCTCATCCAGCCCTTGGCCCCCTCCAGTCTGGATGCACCGTTTGAGCAGTTCTGCTTTTCCCAGCCATAGGTAGGGGAGGAGATGCTGGCCGGAGTCCTGGGGGTCTCATCACATTCTGAAAAAGAGAAAAGTCCTGAGGGGCCCTGGACTGCTGCCAGGGACTGTTATGCTGTCCTCCCATGTCACTCTCCCCAGTGTGGGGCAGATGCCTCTTTCTGGGCATCCACAGCACTCTAGGCAGGACCAGCCCCATGCAACCACCAGCTGAGAATCCCCAGGGATCCCAGTGCAGGTCCCTGGGAAGCATAAGCTGACATAAAGGCCTGAGTTGGTACCTGCAGTGCCAGGGGCCTCATCCTGCTCCTCTGCATCCTGCTGCTGACCTCGGCCTGCTGAGGAATTCTGGTGGTGCCAGCTCCCTGCCGCAGCAGCTCGTGGCTGGCTGGCTGAGCCGGCTGCAAGGGATGATGCCACCTCAACCCTCTGCCCCTGACTGCCCATCCCCAGCCTACCTGACCCTTGTCTGTACCTGTGCCCCACACCTCAGGGGCTGCAGTCAGGGCTGCCTGTGTGGCACCATCCACGGGCACCAGGCGGGTGTAGAGGGAAGGCACATTGCAGGCTTTGCTGGTTTGCACGGCTTTCAGGCGAAACCGGCGGGCAAAACCTGGCCAGAGGAAGGTGTTTAGGGAGAGGGGAATACCAGGGCTGCACCGAGGGGGGACATACACTGGCACCCACCCTGCTGCAGCTCAGCTTCCCGCTGCGCCGTGTTCTCGTTGTCCCGGATGACAGAGTGTGCTGCCAAGTGGTGCAGTGGCTTGTCCCAGGCCTTGGCCACTCGTCGGGGTGGGTCCTCCCTGCCCAGCCCCTCTCGGGACTGCAGCAGTGGCTCCAGCGAGGCCGTCACTTCCCAGGACACCGGCTTGCCAGCTCGCAGTGCATGGATCACCACCTGGCAGCGCAGGGGCAGGCTGGCATCACCCAGGCTGGGCTGTGCTGGCTCGGGTGCTGGCGAGGTGCTGAAGAGGTAGGAGGGCTCCACCAGCATGTCCCAGTCCATAGGTGTGGGTGAAAGGAGGTTGTCTGGGTAATGACAAGGTATAAGATCAGCAAGGCAGGGGCACCCAGCTTCCTCCCCACTGCCCTTGTCCCTAGAGGCAGCACACACTTGACTCCACTGCGTTGGGCTGCATTTGCTGTGGCTGGGGTCCTAGCTCATCTAACCGTCCCTCCAGGGACTGGTTCCTCTTCTGCGACACCTTCTCCAGGGCCCTGCACAGCCGATGGGTGTCCAGCTCTCCATGTGGTGTGGAAAAACTTCGTCCAGCCAGGGTGGCACGTGCCAATGCCTTCTTCTGTCGTGCCAGCTCCTCTGTGCTCAGGGCCACTGTCACCTATGGTGGGGACAGGGCTGTTGGAAAGCCTGGCAAAGGTGCTGGCACAGAGCCCAGACTGCACCAAGCTGCAGTGGGGCATCTGCGCCCCTTTGGTTGCTGGCTGGAGCCACTGGCTGCCACCAGCCCCACCACTCTGCAGTCTAGCACCAGCAGCCTCCCAGGATGCTCGCCTGGCTCCATACACGTGGGAAGGACCAACAGCACCCAGACAGGAGTTTGCAAACACCCCTGGGGACTGACTCAGGCTGATGCTGGAGTTGCCAGGGATTTGTGTGTATGCAGGAAATGGGGTTAGCCAGGATACCTAAGCTGGATGATGCAGTCCCCAGTGCAGAATGATGTCCCTACATTGAGATGCTTCCCCTAAAAGCCATGCCAGGGCAGCAGCACCTATGCCACCTCTCACCCTGGCAGCAGGGAGCCAGAGAGGATCATTTACACTGCAGGGAAATCACTTACGCTTGACATTTCAGCAGCAAAGGTCACCAGCTGTGCTGCTGTTCGACAGGAGCAGGTTATCTAACCCATGCCACAGCAAGGTGCATGTCCTGGAGCTGCGGGACAGCTGGCCTCACCTGGCCTTGGGGCCATCAGCACCAGGGCAGCTGCCTTTCCCCATCCCAGCAACCCAGCTGGGTTTTAAATGCAGGTATGAAGCAGCAGGGATGTGGCCATCACTAATGAAGCATCTGTCAGTGTTGGCTGAGAGCTGAAGAAGCCAGGCAGGGGCTCAGCCAGCCGGTCCCTTCTCTCCAGCTTGACAGATTCACTACCTGATGCCAGCCCAGCTATTTTCACTTGGTTTCTGCAGCATCAAGGAGGCACTGAGCTGGCTTGGGGGTCTGTTAGACACCCAGCTGACTGTCAGCCTGGGATGCTGGGGGCCAGCCTCTTTGTCCCCAGCTGTCCCACTCCAGTACAGCAAAACCACCCAAAGACCCTCCTCATGGCACCCATGGCTGATCCTTGCTTAAAATCCAGGCTACAACACTCCTGTTCCCAGCTCAGCAGCCACATGCCTGGGTACAACAGCAAGACCCCAGCTAAGTCAGGAACAACTCTCACACCCATGAGCCCCTACACCCCATTGGCGTATTTACCTTGGTGCCAGCCGGAGCGGAAGGCAGTGGGGCAGATTTGGTGGAGGACTCACAGAGGGACAGGCTCTTCTGGCCCTGCTGGGAGGTGACATCGGCACCAGGGGCTGAGGAGCCTCCCTCAGGGGCTACATCCCGGGAACCGGTGGACTCGCTGCTGGTGGAGCTGCGGGAGAGCAACCCCTGGCTGCGGTCAGTGCTGACAGAGCAGTGCGTCAGGACATACTGTTCCTGGATGTAGGAGGGTTGGTAAATCCGCTTCCAGATGTCTCCCGAAACGGGATCCATACCTGCCCGATGAACAGACACCATGTCAGCCGATAGCTCCCATGCTGGTCCCCTGCCCTGGTCCTGGACCCCACTCACTCCGCTCTGACAGCTCTGTACTCCCAGCAAAAAGTTCCAGGGAGACATCCCCAGATCCTGGGTTGCTCCGGGGTGGCTGGCAACTCTCTCCAGGACTGGGCACCTCCTCTTGTGAGGGAAAGGCTGAGCCCCGGCGAGCCCCTTCCCGGCCCTAAGGGAAAGAAGGCACCACCATCAGCCCTCTGCCCTGGGGAGAATCTAGTAGCAATGGGAGCGTGCCATCCTCCACATGCCAGGGCAGTGCTGGTCAGTCGTACCAGTGGGCGCCTGTCACCAAAGCGGGCAATGCTGTAGAGGACACAGTAACTGACGAGGCGGTCGCCAGGGTAGAGGGCCGGCAGCTCGGTGGGTGAGAGCAGAGCCTCCATGCTGTCAGGGACATACCAGTCAATGGTGATGTCGCTGACAGCTGGCTCGATTGCCTTCTTCAGGGACTTGATCAGCTGAGCAGGGAGAGGACACAGTGTCAGACATGGCAGTATCCCCAGTGCTGCCCACTGCCCCTGCCTGGGCGTTACCTTGGGCTGCAGTCTCTCAGCTGGGCTCAGGAACTCAGCATGGCCCCGGCTCACTCTGGCCATGCCCTTCAGCAGCCGCTGGCACACTCGTGGGCCCATGCCAAAGCTGAAGCACCTGTAACAGAACCAGGTAATGGAAAGCCATGGCCAGGCTGGTGCCAGGGACTGGCAAGCCCAGTAGTGAGCTCTGCAGCACGGATGGAGAGGTGTTGCAGAAAGTGAATTTCAGAGCAATCCAAACTGCTCTGGCCATGAGAATTCAACTGCTCTAGCCATGAGAATTCTGCTGATATCCCAGCAAAAGTGGATTCTGCAGATATGGCAGTAAAAGCAAGGTCACACCTGCTGTTTGTCCGTTAGGCCTCAGTTACTCCCTACTCCTGGGGAGTACTCCCAGGCCTGGCTCTACTCCGGACACGAACCTCAAAACATCAGGATGAGATAATGTAAACATTGGGCTTGTGAGATATAAGCTTGTATCCAATTAAAAGTTCTAACGTGCTTGGGGCGAGACCTTTTTAGCCAATAAGATGTACGTGTAACCCTACATAATCTGTGTGCTGTGTGGAGTAAAATGTCTTCACTTAAACCTTATAGGTTCATGTTGTGAAGTCCTTTGTCTCCGCAAACTTTGTTTACTTTAGAGAGGAATGTTTGATAGCCAGAGTGCCACCCTGGCTGCATGCTGGCACCCCTCAGCCAGTGGGGTGAGGGATGTGATGGGTGAAGGACACTCTTGGTGCTGGTGGAGGTGAGATTTTGGGCTGCATAAGGAGAAATCAGTGGGAACAGTGCAGGGGATATGCAGAACACCATAACCTACCACAGGGCTGATGCCGTACCTGACGGTGCTGGCCTGCCTGCGCACCAGCCTGAGGATCCTGCCTGCATTGCCCACTGCTGTGCCAGTGAAGAGGAAGAGCTGGCGGGGGTGTCCGTGGTGGAGGGGCTGTGCCAGCGCCCAGCCCAGGGCTACCAGCAGGTTGGTATTGCCTGATTCCGCTTGCAGCCCACCAAGGTGCTCACAGGCACGCCGCAGTGTCTCCTGTCCACACAGAGCTGGCCTTGCAGCAGTCCCCCAGCTCACCCACCCCAGAGAGGCAGGAGTGGGACAGAGAGGGGCTGGTGGGGGCTCTGCCTGCTGCACTCACGTTGCTGCAGAGGCGACTGGATGGGAAGAGCGTCTTGACATCAGCGCCAAAGCTGGCAACATTGAGCAGCGTCTTTGATGGGAGGCTCTTCAGGGCCACCAGCAATGCCTCCTGGGGTGACATTAGGGAGCAGGGAGGGCTGCTAAGGACCGGCCACCCAGGGAGCATCCCTGGACCCATGGCCATGCCTCACCTTGACCTTGTCAAGGTCTGGGCTGCTCATGGAGCCACTGTGGTCAATGAGGAAGAGGATCTCACGGGTGACATTCTGCAGGTCCCCAGGGATGCTTTCCACCACCGGGCAGAAGTTCAGCATCAGCACGGGGTTGGGGAAGATGTCTTTGTGAAAACGCTTCTGCACAAAAGCCACCTGCGAGCCAGGCAGACCAGGGGTTTTCTCACACCACCTGGACCATGTCAAGGTCTTCCTCAACCACATTTCACCACCTCCCTACTTTCTCCTCCTCCTCTTCCTCCCCACTGGTCCAGCAGTGGCTATGCCCTGTCACCTGTCTCTCGCCACTGCTGTCCTTCCTGGCAATCCGCATGTAATCCCTGCGGCTCCGGATGTGTGCCTCGTACTCAGGGTATGTCATGGTGCCATCCTCAATCACCAGGTGGGGGTGATGGGGCTCTGGGGGCACAGGAGATTTTGGAGCCACCCTGCGCCACAAAGGAATGGGGGATGCTCGGGATGGTTTTGGGGTGATGCCCGAAACCTGCCAAGGGCACCATCCCTTCTCACCACAAGGGTAGAGGATGATCTCCAGGTCGCTGTTGTAGTGGTGGGGCTCAGCCAGGGTGACACAGGTGGTGGTGGCAGAACTGGCCATGGGGTCTGCGTCAGCTCTCAGGGCATGGGACGGGCTCTCCAGCCCTGCAGAGAAAGGAAAGCAGTAGGGTAGCCCCTCACAGTACCCCCTCCTCGACCCCACACCCACCAGGCTCCATGGCAGTGGCTGCTCCGTGCCAGATCTAATGGGATTAACTGGGCCAGCAGTCAGAAGCACATCCCCACCAACCATGAGCCCCTCCTCGCTCATCCTCTCCCCTGTCCATCATGTCTCCCCAGGGAAGGAGGCTGCAGACCTAGAGCTGCTCAAAACCACTGGCAGGGTGACTTTGAGTGGTCCCAGCCCCAGGGCTGCGTTAAGGAAGGGGCTTCTTCACCTTTAGGGAGTGCAAGAGGATGCCCAGGGACAGGGGCTCACACCCTCCTAGAAGCATGGAGGGACCAGGGAACATCATGCACATTTTGAGGAGGTTTTAAGCAACCAATTGATACCACCCACGCCATCCCCATTACCTGCCAGCAAGCAGGGGCCCTTCACCAGCAGCTCGAAAGCAAACTCATAAGGAAAAGGGTTGCAAGGTTGTCCCCGAAAGACATCCACACTCTCCACAGGCGCCATGGTGGCTGGCTGGCTCCGGGCACTCGGCCCCCCGAAACAGCTGGTGGGGCTGCAAGGGGAGAGGGGGTGATGGCTCCTGCCCCACCTCCCCACTCATCCAGCATCTGCATCTCCCCTCCTTACACTCCCCCACACCGGGATGGCAGAGACTGAGGAAGTCATGAAAATCACCATAGGGCCAACCTGTCGTCACACAAGCTTGCCGACTCGCTCTCGGGGTCGGTGGGGACGCGGGGTGTGAGGACGGGGGGCAGGAGGAGGCGCAGGGCCCCGTCCGGCAGCGTGGGCAGCTCTTGTGCCGTGCTCAGGGTGACAGCCAGGCTCTCCGACGGGCACAGTGTGCCAATGACGATGATGAAGGTGGAGCGCTCTGCATCTTCGTCCAGGACAATGTGGCCTGGGGCAGGGAGGGATGGTGGTGGGGTCAGTGAGACATATGGGGTCATGGAGGAGGCCATTAACATTAATGGCCCTAACTGCTAAAAAGGTGACAGCAGAGCACAGGTATCATGTGGGCCATGCAGGAGATGGACAGAGCCCCAGGAGAGGTGGAGGGAAGGGAAAGGAGATGCTGAGATCTCCAGCCCCATAGACCCCCCTCAGAGGGTGCTGGGGTGGCCTGGCAGGGGCTCTCAGTCCTTTATATCCCCCCATGCTTCACCCCTCCCTGTTCTGAGCCTCCTGGCCAGGAACTCCCAACACCATCATCCACACCACTGGACTCACCACTGGCACAGCGGCGTGGCCGGCCAGGGCTGGAGCTGCACTGGAGGCAGCAGTCCTGCGCCCGGTGCCGGTTCTGGACCTGGAACGTCACCCGCCGGCTGCCCACTGCTGCCTCAAAGCCAGCCACCACCTCTGACTCCTCCAGTGGGTAGATGAAGATGCCTGCAGGCAGGAGAGAGCCCTGGGGCAGATCTCAGCATGGCTGTTGCTGTGGCACAGAATAGCCTGTGGCAGCCCTGACGACAGCCTCTCTGACCCACAGCGAGATTTAGATGCACGAAAGCAAGGCACCATGCGGGAAGGACCCAGAACCTCGCTAACCCAGAGGGAGGATGCAATCCCCCTCTTCATTGGTGATGCGAATGTTTTTGCTCAGTCTCACTCTCCTCCTGCTGACAGCGGATGGCACCGACCCCACAGCTGCTGGCCTCTGTCTTTGCTCCCCAGACTGAGCAAAGTTTGGGGGGGGAACAAAGGTGGGCTCGAGACAGGATGCTTTTCAGCACAGGGGCCTTTAGGGGGCCATGCAGGCAGCCCGTGTCCCTGCCAGCCCTAATAGTCCCCTCTTACCTTCCACGGGCTCCTCGTGGGGGTTGGTGTATATGAGGCGAGCAGTGATGCTCAGGGAGTATCCATTGGCACAAGCCTTCACTGTGGAGCTCTTCAGGGGTAGAACCTCCCAGGAGGAGAGGGTGTAGAGGCCTGGCATGGTCTCTCAGTGTGCAGCTGTGAGCAGAGGGAAAGCAAGAACTGAGTACTCAGGAACAGGGTCTGCTGGAAGGGGCTTCTGCATGCAAGCCATTTCCATCTGCCCAATCTGCAAGGGGGAGTAGGTCTCCAGCCCTGCCCCATCTCAGGGATGCTGCTCCTCAGTATCCACAGAACACATTGACCTGGACTCAGTTCTCTGCTCAGACTGCAGTCACAGGAGCCCACAGAGAGGGCAGCAAAACTCCCATGGGCAGTGGTTACATGCAAGCCCCAAGCCCGGGCAGGCAAGCAGGGACTCCTGGACAGAATGGATAATGGCCAGCCAGTCACAGGCCATCTTTCAACCACCCCAGAGCAGCTCCAGAGCCTTCTTAGGCCATCTCTTGCAGTGACTGGCTGAGGAACATCTGCTGCTCCAATCTCCATTCCCCCACAGGGGTTACCAGGGTAATGTGTTTAAAAAGAAAAAAACCCACAATAAACCAAAAGAAAAACAAACAAACAAACAAAAAAAAACCCAGAAGGGCGAGAAGCCCACAGTGTAACTAGGACAAAGACATGAGCAGTGTTTGCTGGGGGTTTAATAATTAACAACAAGGTCAGTGCTGCACTGAAGAACAGCACAGTGGGGAAGGCACTGCAGGGTGGGGCCTGGCAAGTGGACAATCCTGACCTCTGGGCAAGTAATTCTTTGCCCAGAAATGGATGTGTCTGATGTCACACCCTTTGGCAGGAAGAGAGGCAGCTGGGGATGCCTTCTAGCCAGGGCACCAACCCACTCCACACCTCTCTTCCCCTGGGGAAAACATCCAGGAGCTGCATTCAAAATAACTGTCTGGAGCCAACGCAACTCTCTAACCTCAGCCCACCCTATGCCAACAAATATCTGTGTAAAATATTTGTGTCAGCCTTAGCCCTGGGTGTGTGGATCTGTGGATAGCATGTGTGGGGTCTGCTCCTGACTTGGGTCTGCATCTCTGCTCTGGATCACCTATCTGCCCCAAGCACCTGTGACCCAACATCAGTAAGGTCCCCTCCCTACACTGTGTGCTGGTGCTCCAGTGTGCAACCTGCCCGGGGCAAGGACAAGGCCAGGTACAAGTAAGCCATCTGGTGTCCCCACTCCAGTGGCCTTCATCCTGGGAACAGCTCATGAGAGTACCAGTAACGGGAGGCTCTGGGTGCCCTCAGCACACAGTCACAGAGTGCCTCTCAAAGAGCATCCTTGAAAGTGGAGCAGAGATATATCCTTAGAGGCAGCAACAGGACCAAGCCCACAGCCAGCACAAGGCAGGGAGCCTCAGAGAAGTGCAGAAGTGCATTAGCAATGTGGCTGCAACCCAGAAAAATCAGTCCATTATGCCGGAGGAGAGACATTTACCTGCTCAACAGGCACTGCAGGGTTATGCTGGCAGATCCTGGCCATGCAACCACCCCTGCTCATTGCCAATCCTCAATCCTGTATGCAGGATGCTGCACACACTGCTGAGCCCCCCCAGCCTGCTCTTGCAGCATACAAGGTGGCACAGGGGCCCTGCAAAGCCCACTGTTGCCCCACACTGGCTGTGCCACAGCTGGGAACATCAGAAGCAGGTTCCTGCCCAGACCACAGCACCCAGACAGGCTCTGGAGACCAGGACTCCCCTGACCCAGCCACATTGAGCCATTAAAGATACATTTCAGCCCAAAGCACTTCCATTTGTTCCCAAGGCACCTAGTTTAATGCTCAGCAACCTGCCCACTATTTGCTCTGCTGCCCATCAGCTGGGTCACCGCCAGCTTGTTTACCAGGGACTTGCTGGAGAAGCCGTCCCAGCTGCTTTTTATCACTTCTCTTTACATTTACTCTCACAGAGTAAACAGGCCCCATCTGGCCCTGCCACGCTTTGAGCTGGCTGCTCTAAGCCCCGTGGCAATTAATAAAACAGATCCAAAGGTCCTTACCCCAGTCTCTTCGTTCTCTCTCCCTGGGGCAGCAAATTGTCTTCAGGTGCCAGTGTGGCATCACCAACAGGTCCCCAGCCCTCCCCCCAATTCCAAACATAATTTTCTTCACAGCCCACTCTTCTTCCTCCCTTCCCACCTACTGCCCACACAAGCTGATTTAACCAGGAGCATCCCCAGTACAGAGGGGCCACGGGAGGCTGGGGGCAGCTGTCCATGCCAGCAGCTTAAAGACATCTTTGAAGGCAAGGAGGTAACTCTTCCTTAGGTCAGAATAACTTGGTTTCTCTACCTGCCTGTGGGCAGGCTGACTTTTCCAGTCATACTGCTGTAGGAATGCAAGCATATGAGTCCCCTGAACGCTCCTTAGCTGTCTGACAAGTTGTCAGAGTTTCACCTGCTGCAGCAACAGCTGCCTGAGCTGGGGTTCAGGGTGGTCCCAAAAAGGAAGGGGCCAATGCCAGCACAGGCAATTCCAGTGGAATTTTCCACTGATGACAGATATGCAGGCAGGTAAAAGAGAATGGATGGAAGGAGAGGAGTCCAATCCTCTGCAGCAGTGCCTGGAGTGAGGAGGTATTGCTGCTCCTCCTGCTTTCACACATTAGCCCCTGCTTCCCTCACCTCCCCTCTCTGTGGGACATTCCATGGGACACAAAGACAGGAGAGCAGGATCCATCCCAGGTCCTGGAGCATGGAGAAGGTTACTAAGGCAGCAGATGATGGTGCTGCTGCCCTGCGTCCACGGGACATGCCACTTTATGGACCCAAAGAGGACTGAAGTGGAAAGGGATTCCCAGATGGGGCAAAGGCCTGTCCCCAGCCTGAGTCTCCAGCCTGTGATGCTGTCTGCTTCGTCTGCTGGGAAGTGGAAACAGAGAGCAGAGCCTTTTGTACACGCACGTGCAAACATGCACACACGCCCTGGCTCCAACACCACATCCAGGATCACCACCTCCAGGACCTGTGTTGCTGCTCTTGCCTTCCCAGAGCTGCTAAAACCTCTGGAAACCCCCAGCCCCATGCTAGGAAACAGTAGTTACTTGCTCATCCTAACACAGGCACCTCCCCCAATAAATGTCCCAACCCCATGGATTTCTCCTTACATGGGCACATCCCAGTGGGGCAGCCCCACGGAAGGGTCCCACTGCTCCTCCACCACAAGACAACTGTGGCATGGGCCAAGGACCGCTTGCAGATACCCTGGAGCACCCTGCCAGCAGTTACTGGAGCCAGCCCTGCCTGGTCCCTGCCAGATGGTGATTTCAGCACTTTTGTGGCCCTGCTGCCTCATCTTCGACTTTTCACCCTTTGTTCAAGCCGGAGCTGCCCTGGTGGCAGGTCTGCAACCGTGGGACACCAAGGAATTGCAGGACACCTGGAGGGTTCCAGGCCACTGTCCTCACAGACTCCCCCCACCCCTGTCCCTTACCTGGAGAAGGAGGAGGAGAAGAAGGATGAGGATGACACAGGGGCTGCAGGCTTGGCTCAGAACCCGCTGGTCGCTGCCCTGTGCAGAGCCCTCTTCCCCGGGGATAGGTTTCCCTGCCCCTCTAGCTGGATGGCTGCGGTACCCTGGGGATGAGCGGTCCTTCCCCGCCTCTCCCTGCTGCAGGCTCCCTCTCTGGCACTGGCTCCTTCACCGCCCTCGCTCCATCCCTCACTCCCTTTGCCAGCGGCAGAGCTGCTCCAAGCCCAGCCTCATTAAAGAGACACACTCCCTGGTACTGCCGCCCGGCGGGGAGGCGGGGGGATGCTCTCACGGGGAATGCTGAGGGTCTCAAGGGACAACCAACACCCACAGAGAGTGACAGGCACCAGTAAAGAGCAGAGTCCATGGCTGCGGGCTGCTCTGCGCCCATAGAATAGCATTTTCCAGGCAAACTTAAGTACTGGTGAGACCCCAGGTGATGCTGCAGTACCCAAAACCACAGGGTATGGCTGAGTGGGACATGTAACCACCCCCTGTGTCCTCCCATAAACAAAGCATGGATCAAATCAGCCCCCATCAACCAACTGAAGTCTCCAGTACAAATATCATGAGCCACAAGTGTCACAACCAGCTCCTCTAGGAAAGGTCTCAGCTTCCCTGAGACCATCAGAAAATGACTGAGCACAGGCAAATGCTGAGCATCCACCCCAACCCAGATGCCCTGAAGTCCCACTGGGCTGTCTCCATCAGATTCTATGTACTGCAGTGAAATCCTAGTCCTGAGGAGCAGGAAAAAAGGGGATTCAGGGACAGCCCAGCTTTTGGATGACAAGTGTGACAACAAATCTCTCTGAGGAGGTTGTGGACAGTCAGGAAACCCCAGCAAAGTCAGGACATGTCTGCTGGCAGGGAGATTTCACAGCCCAAGGCACACTGGGAATCCCTCAGCCACCACTGACAGACCTATGTTCCCAGGCGGGACCAGAGAAATCCTCCTGATTTGGGGCTAATCTCTGTCCTGCCTCTCCCAGACAGCTCCCTGTGCTATAGATAGGACTGTGCTGCTGCAGCTCTTTTTATAGAGCACACAGAGAGGAGTCCCCCACCCCACCCCCAAGCACTGCAGAACCCACCATTGCAGCCACGCCAAACCTGGAGCCAGGCCAGGCATAAACTGGGGCAGAAAGATCTGGCAGTTTAGTGAGAGGAGCGGTCCCCAGTCCTCAGCAGGTATTCTTGTATCTCACCTCTAAGCTGACCCACATGCCACTACAGCTTCAGCTTCTCGACACGGGTTTCACAGGTGACAGCAGGAGCAATGGAAGGAAACCTTGGTGGAAGACATCCTTTGCTGCACACAGTAGCAGGAGACGCACTCCTCCTTCTTGACCCCTTACCCTGAGCTTCAATCAAGAATTATCTGGCCAAGAGGCACTCTGTGCATCCCTAGGGTCGTTGCAAGAGCACTCTGAGCCATTCACTCTCCCAAGTGAGATGCCCTATGGCATGCTGCTTCCCCTCCCTGTGCTGCACAGGGAGAGAGGAGAGCTGAAGTGTGCAGCTGCTCCCCTTCTCTCTCATTTACAAGAGAAGAAGGATGCTAACCCATGTATTATCCACGCCTCATGACAGCTGCCAGCTCTGGGAGCTGCTGGAGGCCCCACACGCACCACAGCACATCCTCAGCCTGCGGCATGCACGGGACTCCTGCTCCCATTGTCACGGCAAGCACTGAAGCTGCTTCAGGCCCAGAAAAACCCCTGCAAGCTTTGATTTTTCTCTGAGATATCATTTCTAGTCCAAGCTGAGGTGAAGAAAAGTGTCCAAATGCGAGCGCTGGGTCAGTGCCACCAGCCAGGGTGATGGAGCTTGGCCAGCCCACGGCATCAGACATCAGTCTTGGCATGACAGTAGGTGAGTAACAACAGCACGTGCAGCACTGGGGACACAGCTGAGCCTCCCCCAGCCCACTGGTGACCACAGCAGCCCCAGGGAGACCTAGAAAGGCTCCATCCCACACTGTACAGTGCTCCAAGCAGAGTCAGGCATCAGGCATGCGTGTCCCTACTCTGCACTGTCACAGCTTCCCTCCAGCAGCTCATCACAGCCACAAATAGATCTGGAGAGCTCAGTGCTGGCTTTCGGAAGAGCGCTGAGCTAAGGCATGCATTAAACCCTGCAAACACAGGCCCAGATCAGCCCAATGGCTCCATTCAGCATCTTCACAGCCCAGTGACCCCATGCAGCCCTCACCAGCAGCCACAGCACAGCCCAAGGGACCAGTGAGGATATAGGTATTTATTCCCAAATCTATCTCTTGAACTTAATTATCACACAGAGACAGGGCTGGCTGGAGGGGACACAGACCACAGAGCTCTTTACAGATGCTCTCAGGTCCTGAGTCACTGATAGGTGTCACTGCAAATTTAGTGTGGGTTTAGTTATTTGGGAAATAACCCAAAACCCAGGGAAATACCAGCCAGTGTCAGGTTGGCAATGGTGATGCTCAACACAGCTGCAGCTCCTCAGACCCCACAGAGGGCTTCACAGGCAGAGGGCCTATTTGGCTGCTCCTTAATCAGCAAGAACTAAACAAAATCTTGAAGATGAGTAGCCATAGAGGAGGAAGGGAATGTTAGTGATGTTTCTGGTCAAAATCAAGTGCACCTGTGTAATATTGGTCTGCCCAACCGCCGGGATTTACAGAGGGGCTGGAGGGGAAGTAAAACAACACATCAGCAGAGATAGAAATGGCTGGTGGAGACATCAGGGATCCTTGGGGAGAGGGGCTGGGAATGCTACCAGCACTTCTGCCTGCCCAAACTTAACTGAAGTCTTCCCCATGAAGGCAGATGGGGCTGGAAGCCCCTGTGGGGCTGGGTCTGACATGGATCCAGGACACGCATTGGGGGCTGCTGGGTTTCTTTTCCACAGGCGAAAGCAGCGGGGGCTCGCAGGCGTGGGGCGGGCACGTGGGGGAGGGCGCAGAAGCCCCTCGGCCGGGGCTCTCCCAGAGCCTCCAGGCTCACTGCTGAAAACGAAACTCCCCGGATTGGAGGAAAGCGAAACCCGCCGTGCCGCTGACGCCCTGCCCCTTTGCTTCCTCCGAAGGAAGGCGGCCGAAGGCTCTGCGGGGTCCGAGCGGAGCAGCGTGAGCGGTGCTGTGTGGTCCCGGCGCGGGGAAAATCTTCACACGGCAACACAGCCGGGCAGCGGGTGCCCGAGAGTAGGTATTGCTGCTCCAGCTTTTCGCTGCCATCCTCCCCAAGGTCTGCTCGCAGTGGGACGTGGTGGTTCAGATCAGCTTGGGCCATCGGGGTCCCTTCGTCAGGTCAGCCTGTCCCTTCACAGCGGTGCCCGAGAGGCTCGGACCGCTGCCCAGGGGCGGGGATGGGTAGGTGGGGGGCAGGCTCGGATCCTTCCAACGAGGGGTGCTGCGGGGGCTTGTCCCTAGCCCAGAGTTGTTTTGGGG
>VWZD01009772.1:4672453-4712681 GCA_013396695.1 Sakesphorus luctuosus
GGGAAGGCGGGGGCGGGGCCTCGCCCCGACCGTCCCGGTGCGGGGGGAGGGTGGTGGGTGCCGGTGAGTGTCCGCCCCTCCCGGTGCCCAACACCGGAGCGCAGCCGGGAAGGACGCGCCTGGTCCCGCTGCCGCCGCCAACGGCAACGCCGAGGCCCCGCCCACCGCCCCGCGGGGTCGCGGCTCACGGAATGTTGGGCGGACACCGCGCTCGAACGGCCCCGCGCGCCGCCACACCGGGGGGCTCCGTCCAGCCCGGCCCGGAGCAACTCCAGGGATGGGGCATCCACAGCTGCCCTGGGAAACCTGTGCCAGCGCCTCACTGCACTCCTAGGGAAGAATTTCTTCCTAATATCCAATCTAAATGTCCCCTCCTGCACTTTAAACCCATTTCACCCTGTCCTATTACTATATGCCTGTGTAAGAAGTCCCTCTGCCTCTTTTCCAAGTATGGCAGTAGCAAAAGCCAGTCCAGAAATCTCATTTTCCTGTTACTGGATGAGGATGGGCAGCCCATGAGCAGGAACATAGATAAGGCAGAGATGGTTAACGCTTTCTTCAGTTCAGTCTTCAACACCAGTGATGGGCTCTGGGGGTTCCTGGAGCTGGGTCAACCACAAACTCATGGGGGAACTGCTGCTCCAGGTGGATCCCTCTGCAGGGGTGGTCTGTGGGGCTTTATTGGATTCATGCAAAAGTACTCAAAGAACAGGTCGATGTCATCATGAGACCTCTCTCAGTCATTTTTGAACCACCGTGGGAATCTGGAGAGGTCCCAGTTGACTAGAAACTGACAAACGCTGTCCCAGTTTTCAAGAAAGGCATCAGGGATGATCCTGGTCACTACAGGCCTGTCAGTCACATTTCAGTGTATGGTAAAATTATGGAGATTATTATGAGAGTTATTGAAATACACCTGACAGGCAACACAGGCCTGGGTCACAGCCAGCACTGGTTCATGAGGCAAAAGTCCTGTGTGAGAAACTTAATTTCCTTTCACAAGGTGACCCACATTGTTGACCAAAGGAAGCGTCACTATTTAAAGATGTAACTTACTTGGATTTCAGTAAAGCTATAGACACTGTCTCTCCAAGAATCCTACTGGACAAAATGTCCAGCCCACAGCTGGATAAACACCTCATACAATGGGTCAGCAACTGAGTAATGGGTTGGGTTATAGTGAATGGGGTGACATCAGACTGGCAACACGTCATTAGTGGGGTTTTGCAGGACTCAATTTAAGGCCAATGCTCTTCAACATCTTCATAAATGACACGGATGCAGGACTAGAAGGTACACTGAGTTTGATGATGATGCCTCTGATATCTGAAGCAAGGCAGTCTCATCAGCAAGCTCCCTCTGATGAGGTGGCCTGTAGTAGACCCTGACCACAGGGCGTCTCTGGCTGGTCCATCTTTGATTTTTACCCACACTCCAACCTGTTTCATGGCTGTTACTCAGAGGCAGCTCTTCACAATCTGCCCCTTCCTTAACACAGAGCCCAACACCCCTGCCCCTCCTTCCCAGCCTCTCTTCTGAAAGCTTGCAGCCCTCCATTGCAGTGTTTCAGTTGTGTGATGCATCCCAACATGTTTCTGTGATAGTAATTAGGCCATAGTTTTCTAATTGCATGACTATTTCCAACTAAGTCTTGCTCGTTACCCATGCTGGGTGCATTGGTGTAAGAACACTTCAGCTGAGCTATCAGCCTCTTCACCTTTTGGCCCCTAATAATTCCTTTGTGAATTATTAATTATTATTGCAAATTATTATTTATAGGTATTACCCACTTGCTTTCTAGAATGTTTGTTTCCTCTTTCCTCTCTGACTCTCAGAACTACATCCCCTTACCCTGCTAAATATAGTTTAAAGCTCTGTCCCCTCCTCCTGCCCTCCTCAGCCCATTTCACACTGCCCCCAAACCAAAACCAGATCCTGGACTCTGCAGAGCCGACACTGACCCCAGCCTTGCTCCCCAAGGTGCCCTGTGGCACCCCAGGGTCCAGTGGGACACTGGCACAGCTACACACAATCCACCCCAGGTAGCAGCCTCTCCTGCACCACAGACCTGCCAAGTACTTCGGAGAGAACCATCAGGAAAGCATCTCCCCCCAAGCAACATTATGCTTGGAAGAGCAGCAGGACAATCCCCCTATACCCACCCTGCCCAATGAAGCTCCATAGCCCCACAAGGAAAGGAGAGCATTGCACTCACTGTGTCCTGGGTTTATTTACACCACAACCTTTGTGTGGGTGGGCAGGGAGGTATGCTGGACAGCCCACCCCCGGGCCGGTTCAAAGGCAAGGCAGGCAGCGAGGCGGTACCAGCAGCAGCACAGGGAAAGGAACAGGGAGCAGGGCCTGGGTGAGCCAGACTCTGGATCCCTTGGCACTACAGACGCAAGCGAGCCCCAGCATCAGGGGGCTGGGGAAGAGGCAGGGGTCACTTTTAGCAGCAAAGGCCTCGTTTCCCTACAAGGCAGCAGGGAGAACAGTGGCATGTGATGGAGCCAGACTAGTGTTCAGGCAGTTAAACAAAAAAAACAAAGAAAGAAAAAGGCAGAGGGTGAAGCAAAGAATGATGGAGAACAGCTCCTCTCCTGCTCTCGAGAGCACGAAGTTAAACACGAGGTCGGGACGTGACACCACCTTCCCTTCTCTCAGCAGAGCAGCAGCTCCAAGCAGAGCCTTCCCAGTGTGCCCAGGGCTGGGCACAGCCCTGGCCAGTGACAGAGCCCCCGGTGTGCCCCTGGCCACGCACAGCACCAGGCTCCTGCTCCCACGCTGTCCTTCCGCCCAGCCCCTGGAAGGGAGAGCAGTTCAGGTGGCAGTTTGATGGCATGGCTGACAGTCCATGTGGGCAGCAGCGTCCTCGGCGCTCTGCCAGGCACAGTTGGGATGGATGCCGAGGTGGCCGAGCTTTGCCCTCCAGCCCCCGGCGCAGTCCAGCTCCTGCCTCCCTTATAGGAAACCCTCCTTCCGGAACTGCTCCTTCAGGATGTCTCTGTACTGGTCAAAGCCACCCTCGATGCGGGTCACAGTGGCGTTCTCACATACCCACAGCTCCTGGCACACCAGGCGGATGAAGCGCTCATCATGGGACACCAGGATTAAACCACCCTGCCCACATAGAAGGGAGAAAAATGGGAACTTAGTGGAGCACAACCCAAGGCCCAGGGCTGGTGGCATGGAGATCCTGCGTGCCATCCAGCCTGCGCCCACCACTTCAGGTTTCCATCCACTTGAGGGAAAACTGAAGAGTATTTCACTGGCAGGGAACTTACTCCAGCCTCTTCTTCCTTCAGGGACAGATAGGTAACAGAAAGGTAACAACACAGAGGAGGCATGTGCACCAAGAGCATATTTAGTCTCCACTCTTGGAAGGCAAGTGCAAGGTTTGTTACTGGCTCTCCAGGTTTCTGACAACTTCAAGAATGGAGAGAATCCATGCAAAGTCAGTAACAGTGAAAAGGTGTCTCAGTAAGGCCCCGAGCAACCTCAGCTAAGCTTTTATTTCACATAAAAACTGCCCCAACCTGAGCAACAACCACTGATACCAAGGTAATCCCAGTGGTACATGGAGGCTGTGTCTTTGGAGATCAGCCATAAAACATGCCTAAGAAATATCTCAGTGGTCCCGTAGCAGGGATAAGAGCTGCATGCAGCACATGAAAAGTAACAGAATGTAGGTGACTGGTCAAGATGGGGACAAGGTGCTCTCTGGGCTGCTGTTGGCTTTCTCAGCCAAAGCCAGCAAGTTAAACAAGACACCAGGATGGCTAGCTAAGGCAAAAATGTGACTGACTTCCCAAATTCTGTCCTAGACTTGAAGTCACCACTGGTATTGACCATCCACCTCTGGCTGAGATACCAAGTAACTTAAGCTTGGAGGCTGCAGGAAGCATTAGAAAAACAGATCTTGCTGGGAGAACCTTACCCGGAACTTATTCAGTGCCTTTGCCAGTGCCTCAATGGTCTCCATGTCCAGGTGATTTGTCGGCTCATCCAGGATGTAGAAGTTTGGACTGGAAGAGAAGGCAGCTCTGAGGGTGTACAGGAACAGGCTCGGGTTTGGTCTGCACCTTGACTGTTGCTTTAACCACTTAGAGCCACAGCCACTGGCATGTATCTGGCCTCACGATCAGTGCTGCTTAGTTCCAGGGACACCTCTTATCCCTGTGAGCTCAGAGCAGTGGGAGAAAACCACCAGCCTCCATCCACACCGTCTCCCCAGGGTGTCAACCTCCTTCCCCATAAAAACCTCCAAGAACAAGGCTTCTGCAGGGTAGCAGAAGTCCCTGGATGCCTGCCTTCCTCCCAGTGAGGAAGACTCCAGGGATGAAGCCATGCAAAAATTAACAGTATTTGGGAGAAAATTACCAGGGCATTGTCATCTGGGCAAAGGCCACGCGACTCTTCTGTCCTCCAGACAGGCTGGCCACAGGACGCACAGCCAGCTCTCCCGAGATGCCATAGCTCCCCAGCTGATGCCGGTATTCCTCCTCAGTCTTCCCTGCAGGATCATGTCACAACACAGCTATGGCACACCTGGTATGACACAGGGCCCTGGGTGCTGAGCTCACACAGCTGGGCAGCCTCTGCCAGACCAGCATGACAGGGGAGGAATTCAGCAACACTTCCAGGCAATCCCCTGCCAAGCAAGGGCTTTGCAGGGATCTCCAAAACTCACCAGGGAACTTTCTTGCCAGTAACTCTACAGCACTGATGTTCAAGTCCAGTTGATCCACATGGTGCTGGGTGAAATAACCTATCTTTAGATTTCTGCAGGATGAGAAGAAGGATTGGAAGCTGGTACCAGGCTCTGCAACCACAGCACTTGCAGCTGCAGCTATCAAAGGGAGGCATATGTCTGGGTGTGCTGGACCCAATCCCACTACTTCAAAGCACAGCTCAGGAGTCCTCCAGCTGCAACACTGTCCCAGTCTCCCAGCCCTTCTTCCCAGGTACCTGTGAGCATGTCTGATCCCTCTGACTGGTGCCAGCTCTCCCATTAAGATCTTTAGCATGGTCGACTTTCCAGCTCCGTTTTCCCCAACCTAGAGAAGCAGCAGCATCATTGGACGATATGAAACCCAGGAAGGTACTTTGGAGAGGGGGGCAGCAATCAGGGAATTTCAGCTCTCAGAGATGATAAGGGGAAGCAGGATGGGAGTATAACCAGTGGCTCCAGCTATCAGGAAGCTGCATTTCTATCATGGATGTGCAGCACAGGCAGCAGCATCAGGAGATATTCCCCCCTCCAACCTTCAAGCCTACGGATTTCCTGGTCCCACCCTCAACTGCAAGCACACAGCATCTCTGCTGCCCCATCCAATGTAGCAGGACCCCCCATTACATGCTGCTGTCAGCTAACAGGGAATCACAGGGAAGATGGATCCAGTCTCTCCTCAGAGGCACTCAGTGAAAGGAAGAAGGACAATGGGCACAAATCACAAATTCTAAACAGTATTAGGAAAAATGTTCCTCAAAATGAGGATGATCAAGTGTTGCAATGGAACCCAGAGGAACTGGAGAAATAGTCCTTCCTGGAGACATCCAGAATTCAACTGGACAAGGACCTGAGCAACCTGACCTAATATCAAAGCTGTCCCTGTTTTGAGTAGGGACCTCCCAAGGTCCCTTGCAGCTGCCATTATTCTGCAATCCCACATACCACACAGATACGGGACTCCAGGTCAGCAGAGACGGAGAGGGAACGAAAGATGTAGTGACTTGGCTCGTAATAGAAGTCTACTTCATCTAGCTGCAGGACTGGGGGGGAGAACTTCTCAAAGCCATCGGGGAACCTGGGAAGGCAGGAAGAGGTGAGAGATGGCCAGGAACCTCAAAGACCCTGTTCCTAGCCCTCCTGGGACAACCTCTGCAACCCAGCAGATGACAAGGAGGACTCCCTACCATGCAGGGCCTCTGCGAAAGATGGTCACAAGAAGGCGACAAAGACCTTCAGCCTTAGCCCCAGGAGGGAAAGTGGGGGCCTGTCTGGGCTCACTGTCATAGTAAGGCTCGACCACACAAAGGGGTGGGTGTCCAAGCCAGGACAGGACTGAGAAGCTCATGTCACAAACGGAGTCAGCGCCCTCCAAGCATGGGCTCACGTGACACTTACTTCATAATCACCTCAGATTCCTTGTCCACAGGTTTCAGCTTTGGCCTGTAAAAAGAGGAGACACATAACCAAAGTGCCTTGAATTCAGGTCTGCTCCCACACCAGAAGCTCAGGTAGAGTCTCAGCTCTGGGTCATCTCATCCTAGCCAAAGCCTCTAGACCAGAGACATGCACTCAAAACCCAAACCAGAACTGTATCTGCCAGGCACCCTGGGAACCTTCATTTTTTCCATCGAGCACTGGCCCTTCACCTCCAGAGAGGAGCAGGACAGGCACTCACAGCTTCTCCAATAGCTTGAGCTTGCTCTGGACTTGGGATGCCCGATTGGCATTGTAGCGAAAGCGATCAATGAAAACCTGCAAGAGAAAAGCATCAGTGAACTCTAAATCCCCTTCAGCACCAGCCACCCTGCTCTGCTGCCAAATCTCCTGCAGCAAAACAACCAAGGGTCTAGAAGAAGAGAGAAAGGCACAAGGCTGGGAGAAGAATGCCCCAGCTCTACTGGCTTCTCTCAGTACCTGGATGTGCTCACGGTATTGCTGCTGGGCTTCATACTCTCGCTGTTGGTTCTTCAGCCGCTCCTCCTTGATCTTCATGAAGTTCTCAAAGTCCCCACGGTACGTGTCCAGACGCTGCGAGTGCAGGTGGATGATGTCTGTGGCCACTGCGTTCAGGAAGTTTCTGTCGTGAGACACCACGAGGATGGTCGACTGCCAAGTCTGGAGGAGACAGCGAGAGGGAGGTCTGAGCAACATCAAGCCAGAGCACAGGGGTTGGTTCCACCACCCAGCCAAATGAGAGGCCAGTCTGGTGGACGTCTCCATTCCTCACCCTTACTTTGTACCAGGGCTCCCCACCACCCCCTACCTGCAGGTAGGTCTCCAGCCACAATATAGCCCTCAGGTCCAGCATGTTCGTGGGCTCTGAGGGAAGGGAAAGAGGCACTAAGGTCAGCAGAGAGGGGGATGACTGGATTATGCTTTTTTTAGCAGAGGAAAAGTTAGTGAACAGCGTTGGGAAGAAAGCCTGAGTGGGGACCTTACCTCCAGCTCAGGGGACTCATGTGTGGGGTGTGATGGAGTGTGGGCATAGGGGCTGAGGCTCAGGCAAGGATGCTCCCCACACTCCGTATCAGTACCTAGACCCTGGTGGCCCACAGCAGCATCTCACACCCAGATCCCCTACCCAAGGTGGGCACTGCAGTGAAGGGACTGCCCCCAGCACGGACTGGCAACCAGGCCACATCTCAGGGACCGGCAAGGGAAAGGGAACAACACTTAGGGCAGGACATACATCAGCTGGTTGGGGCTTGGGGCAGGGCTCTGCTGAGTACAGTGAGAGTGGCTGCCCAAGCAGACTTCCTCGTGCCAGGGGAGCACCAACTGCGCTGCCAGGCCAGCTCGTCACACAGGGCTATTTTGAGCATGCAGCTAAAGGCCATGGCATGTTCTCAACCCCAGAAAGTGCACAGGGAGGCCCTGCAGTGGTGTCAATGGGGACTTGCAGTATCAACTTACCATCCAGCAGAAGGAGATCTGGTCTAAGGAAAAGAAGACATGGGTATCAGAAGCAGAAAGAGCAGAGAGGGAGTGCAGTGTCTCACTACACACACAGAGCTGCGATGCCTACAATGCCCGCCCCCCTCCCCAGAGCCTGAGTCGAGATGACTCCCAGGCAGCAGGCCTGCACCTCACAGCAAGGAGGCTTAACCCCATAGAATGAAAGGCCTGGACACCAACCTGGCAAACAGGGCTCTGGCTAAGGCCAGTCTCATTCTCCAACCTCCAGAAAACTCTCTGAGGAGAGAAGCAGTTGCAGAGAAGGGTTACTGTTCAATGCAGAACCACTCTGTGTTTGCCTGCCTGCCAGGCTTCCTACTCTCCCATGATGCTCTTTTGGCTCTGCTGTCATCCAGAGGCAGCTTGTCCCTGCAGATTATCTCAGGCACAGCACGAGATCTGTGGTCCAGCAGGAAGGTGGTTTGGCACCTCCAGAGCAGGAGACCACATTGGATAGACCCTCATTATCCCTTACAGCCACAGCAGGGCTTGAGGGCTCACTTGGAACATCTCCCCACACCCATTGCTGCTTTGATGCCCAGAGTTTGGAAACTTACTTGGTTGTCTGTTGTTGCATCTTTGCGTTAAAGCCCAGACCAGCAAGAATGACGGATGCCCTGGGGATAGGGGGAGAGAACTGGAATCCAGCTACAGCATCCAACAGCAGAGCACATTCCAAGGTCTCAGACCCACAGCCACCAAGGGAACTCTGCTGCACGGCTTAAAGCCATTCTGGTGCAGGAAAACTTTCTTGCACACACAAGAGCAGCCCTTGGCTGGGAAATGCAGCCCAGCAGGGCACTGCACCCACATGAAGTCCCAAGAGATTTGCAAGGAGTTTCTAGCTCTTTGGCCAGGAAGCAAGTCTTACTACCACCAACATCCCAAAAACATTCCCCAGGCACCAGGAACCTAGGGAGATGTGAGAGGAGCAGCAGCAACAATGCAGGCCATTTGGGGCCAAAAACATCTCTCCAGCTTCAGCTGGAGGTTTAACTACTCCTAACCCAGAAGAGCTGGGACAGAGAAGAGACAAGAAGAGCAGTAGGGAGAGACCCATCCCCACACAGTGGATACCAGGGCCATAGTTATCACCCTTCCATACCCCAAACCCCCGTTCAGCTCTGGCCATGCCAACAGACAGTGATGCCCACAGGGCTATCTCACCTCGCTGGGGCCTTGTCTGCCTCAATTTCCTCCAGCTTTGCGTAGATTTCTGATAGTCTGGCACCTTCTGTCCCTTCTCCCCTGGAGCAGAACAAAGAGGAGTGTGTAGGACTCACCAGGCCAGGGTTTGAGTGTTAGGGGAGCCTGATCTTTCCAAGCAGGACTAAGGTGGGCAAGATGCAGCCCAGCCCTGCCAGAGCCCTTCACTGGAAGGGAGAGACCTTAGAATGAGACCTCGTAGTGAAGAGGCCACAGAAAGGCTGAAAACCCAGTGGCAACCCCTCACCTGCCAGCATTGATCTTGGCTGTCAGGTCCCTCTCCTCCTGCAGCAGGCTCTCACGAGTGGTGTCGCACTCCAGCACACTCTGCAGCGCTGGTGTTTCATCCCCTGCCACCTCCTGCTCCACGTGCAGGATGCTGATGTGCGAGGGGATGCGCAGGCTCTGGCTGGCAATCATCTTCAGCAGTGTGGTCTTCCCCAGCCCGTTTCTGCCCACCAGCCCATAGCGCCGTCCGAAGGCCAGGTTCAAGTCTGCTCCCATCAGCAGGACGCTAAAGCAAGAGAACAGGCAGGTCTGGGGTAAGACTGCCCCACTGAGAGAAGGTAACCAGTCACCCGCCCTGGTGGAGGCACTTCAAGCTTTGCTGGAGCCAAGCAACCATCACAGGCATCTCCTGCCCAAAGCCAAAAGGGTCAGTGCCCACCTTGCTTCTTGATCTTTTTCACACCCTCCGTAATTTCTCAGCTGCCCTCCAATCCAGTCTCAATCCCTCATGGTCCAAAGTCCCAGCCAGGATCTGTCCCACCTCCCCACCCGCACTCACCGCTCACCGAAGGACACATCGAAGTTCTCGATACGCACATCATACGACTTGTTCTTGCCTGATGACTCCATGCGAGTCTCCTTCTTGCTGGAAGCCTGGCTGGCAGATGCCTCCTCGAGGACTCTGCAGGCCAGCAGAAGATAGAGAAGGGACTCAGCAGGAAAGCTCTGGTACAGCCAGATCCCAGCCATGCTCCACAGAACGGGATGCGGACATTGGAAGCACCCTCCATACTCACAGAGGGCCACATGACTTCAAGGAATCCCGCTCCAGCCTCTTGTCCTGCTTGGCTTTCAGCCTGGCTTCTGCCTTCTCCAGTTTCTTGGCATTCACCATCTGGGACACGGAACAGAGAGTTTGAAGAAGAGAGAGCATCTTCAGCAAAAGCCCCAAAAGCCCAGCTCTGGGTCAAAAGAGATCAATCATCCTCTTAAGCCTGGAAGAAAGGGAGGGAGGTAGGACTGGGAAACTGGAACAGATTCACACATATTTTAAGGAGGCCAATCAGGCCGGGAAGGCACTTCAAGAATGAAGTCCTAAATCAACTGCTCATACACAAGTTCTGCCTCAGCAAGGCAGAGTTTGGCTGAACCTGTCATACAGCCAGTTTCTGTAGTTCTAGGGACCTGGATCAGCCAAGTCCCTTCAACAGCAGCAACCTGCTATCCCAGTGCCTCCTCCAGTACACCCTGTGCCCACTCTCAAAGAGCACCATGAGGTGTTTCCCTTCCCAACATGCTAAACTTTAACCAGTTTGGAACAAACTCAGCTTCTGCAGTGGATGAGAGACAGAAGGCATTTAATTAATGCTGAAGGCAAGAAGGCGCCAAGTGTTTTAACCTGGCCTCTGCTCTTGGCCAGGCTCTCAGCCCACTCCAGCTTATTCCTGCACAGAGTCAAATATTTGTGGCTGACCAAGAACACTCCTAGATATTTCTAGGCAACTCTGCAGCCACTGGAGTACGTTACAGACCTGCATGCCAGACTGAAGACAGTTTTGTTACTGGGGCTCCTGGACCCCACACCTACAGACTGAGTCACTCTGCAAACTATACTCAGTTCCCTGAGTCTCCCAGTATGACATGTCCTCCAAAACTTGACAGGCCTCCCAAAGCCTCCTCTGAGTTGTTTCCAATTTTTCTGAAGATCGTTTTTTGAGTTGCAGACATATGAGCCAGAAAGTGAACCCAGCAGCAACAGCTCTGGTGCCAAAACCAGCCACAGCTGCTGGGTTTTGCTTAAGACTTCCCGTTCAGACATGTGGGGATCGTGTTAGATCTCAGTCTCCAAGCAAGAGATCCTCAACATGTTAAGCCATGGAAAGGAGAGCTCTGTGAGGGTCCAGCCTGGCAAACAGACCATCCACCCTGCACAGCAACCACTGTCCCTACTTTGCAGATGCACAACTGCAGCTCACCTGTGCTCAAACTTTGGCACATCCAATGCAGGGCAAGATAGGCTGTTCCCAAGAAGATACATATTCCATTGATAATGATGTCCCAGTTTCCTTCAGGTCATGGAGTATAGCTACTTCCAACACTCTCTATTCCTGATCTTACTTCTCAAACCACAGCAACCTACAGCTGTTTCTAAACCTGGGCTTACAACCCCCCCGCAGCAGCTCTCTGCTAACTCCACACTCATAACATCCCAAAATCCTGCCATTAGTCAGGACTTTGTCTCTCATTGAATATTCAAGATGTCATCCTGGGAAATCCTTTCTCATTTGATGGCCTTGCTGTAGGAGCCAAAGGTGGAAGTCAGAGAAGCTGCACCCTGAGCATCACCAGTGCATCAACTATGTTTTGAACGTCATTAAGAAATTACAGCAAAATAGATCTTGTCAAATTAATAAGCTTCTGTTGATAATAATATCTGTTGAGCCTCTTCACCAGACCAAGGTAAAGAGATTCCAAGTTACAGTGAGCCTGATAAGGAGGAGCAGTCCCCTCTGCAGCTGTGCCCCTAACCAGGACACTGCCTGTCCTGGCTGCTCTCAGAGCATGAGGTGACCGGAGCAGGGCAGGGCACCTGCGGCCCCACATGTCAGATGCTCCCACGAGGGTGCAGCCCCCACTCACCGAGGTCTGGCCTCTCTTCAGCAGCAGCCCCGGCAGGAGGTCAGCGCTGGTGTCACCTGCAAGGACACGTTTGGGGCGGTGAGCTCACACAGCAGGGAGGCTCCGCAAAGCGCTGCCTCAATGGCCAAGCCCAGGCACAACTGATCCCTCTCCCGACAGGCACAGGAGAGCAAAGGGCATCTTGCTCCTCCACTCCAGCTTCCCCCACGGGCACTGCTGCCCACAGCTCAGCAGCAGGGCGAAAAAGAGGGGGAGCCCGAGGCTCCATTCTCAAGGTCAGGTGTGCACACACGAAGCCCCAGCATCCTGATGGCAGGACGGGAGCCACTCACCGCATCCATCGGTGATCTGGGAGAGCTGGATGGGGGCGTCCAGCAGCACCTGGCTGCAGCGCTGGGCCTGGCCTTCGTCCCTGCGGAGAGGAGATGGAGGGTGAGGGGGTGAGCGGGCTGTGGGGTGCGAGGGGGGTGCCGGGTGCCCTTACAGCCGCAGGGTGTTGAAGAGGCGCTGGCAGATCTCGCGGATGGCGCCGTCGTCCTTGGAGTGCTGCGCCACCTCCCGCAGCAGCTCCCCCACCGCCTCCTCCAGATCCTCCACAGACTCGAAGTCCGCGCCGCTGCCGTGCAGGATCCCTGCGGGCACACGGCGCCGGCGCTGCACACCCCGCCGCTGTCGCGACAGGTGGCACCCGCCCGCTCCCCCCTTCCCCGTCCCTCCCCNCGGGCAGGCGGGCGCCGCTCACCCGTCACGTAAGCGAAGAGCTCGCCGTCCAGGTCGGGGAACTCGGAGCGAAGGATGTCGGCGCAGGACGCCATGGCGGGGCGGGCCCGGCCCGCGGAGCCACCGCCACTCGCGCCGGAAGGGCCGCGCGCGCTGCCGGGAAGGGGGGGGCGCGGCCGCCATGGCGCGGGGACCGCCGGGAGATGGAGTCCGGCCCGGCCGCGCATGCGCAGCCAGTAGGGACAGGGGAATCCCTCCGCCATGTGCCGGGACGGCGGCACCGGGAGCGGCAGGAGCAGCCTGGCCGGGCCGGGACAGCGGCACCGAGAGCGACCGGGCCGGGCCGAGACAGCGGCACCGGGAGCGAGCGGAGCAGCCGGGCCGGGCCGGGCCGGGCCAGGCCGGGCCAGCGGCACCGAGAGCGGCAGGGCCGGGCCGGGCCAGCGGCACCGGGAGCGAGCGGGCCGGGCCGGGACAGCGGCACTGAGAGCGAGCGGAGCAGCCGGGACAGCGCGTCGGTGGCGAGCGGAGCGGCCCGTTACGGCACCAGAACCCGCTCAGCCCCTGCTTGGCTTGTCCTGTCTCACAGGAAAGCGGCCTGGGGAGGGTTGGTTGTTCTCCCCCTCCCCACCTCCCTTCTTTTAAAATCGGAGGTTCTGCTCTCAAACCACGGTCACGACAGTGCGGGCTGGGGTTTGGGTTAGACTTCTTCTCTCCATTCCTGAGGAATGAGCACTCGGATCCCCCCACCTGCTCGCAGGCAAAAGGGAGACGGGCAGCGACCCGGCAGGACGCCCGGTTTTGGTGCTCCCCACCAAAACAAATTAAGAGGGAAAAAATGCTTTGAGCTTTTTCAGCTGTTCACAAGGAAAGGCCACCAAGGTTCACTTAAACCTGGCTGAGGCAGAGGAGCCTGGTTTACAGGGGGCTGTTCAGTTCATCCCAGCCACAGCGCCAGGGAAAGCCCACAGCACCCTCCTTTCCACAGGATGCTGCGGCACTGGCACAGCTGGAAACAAAAGCATCACTTGTCCTTTTCACCTCCTTCATAGTTCCTTTTCAACCTCCAGGCAGCCCAGGACTGGCGAAGCAGCACAAACAAGCCCCAAGACACTGTGGCACAGCCCAAGCTCTTGCAGCCCCAGCCCCAAACAGCAGCACACAGGCAGCCTTCTCCATTCTACATACTTTATTAGATTCAGAGCTGGACAAATCACAAAGTGTACAAAATGGAGACCACACTACCAGAAGCAGGATTGTGGGTAGCAACAGCATTCCTATGGCCCAGAAGCATTTGGTAGAAATGTGGAGATGGCAGGCTGGGGCACAGGGCTCTTACTGCCAACTACATTCGAGATTGCCCGAGAACAGACCCTGTTCACATCCCGACAGAGCTCAGCTGACCCACGACCCCTGGGACAGCAGGGCCACATCTCCATTTTTTTTTGGAAAGGACAGACTGGCTCAAGCCAGCAGTGGGTGGGGCTAAATGCTCCAAGGACCTGAAATGCTGTGCCACCCACATACACACCAGCAAGAGCCTAAACCCTCATCCTTTTTGGTCACAAACCTTCCATGGCAGGACTCTATACTGACGACTTTGCAAGAAATAAGGTGGTAGTGGTGAGATCTGGTGAGCCCACCATCTCCTGTGGTGGGGGCCCAACAAACTCACCACCCCAGGCATCTCAGACTGGCCAGCAACATCTACCACAACAGCAATAGCTAGTACAGAAGCCAGGGTAACTTCAACTCAGATTTGTCCAGTCTATGTTTAGGTCTATTCTACGAGTACATATGCACAAGAACTTCAAAAATACTAGGATATGATGCAAGTAGTGAGACACCAACAGAAGAGGAGTTTAATGGTGGACGTTCCCTAGAAAGATCACAAGAGGATGGGAGTTAGACTAGCCCTTGCCCACCCTGGGACGGGGAGCAGGAGGCTGACTGCACTCCTGCACATGACTGGGTTCTGAACTTCATCTGCAGTGTGGGTGGTAACTGAGCACAGGCAGGCGAGTCCGCTCCCGGGGTGAGCCACAGGGTCTTTCAATCTGCATCGAGGGGCCAGGCAGACACTTCTCTGAATGTAGCTGAAGACCGAGGAGAGGCAGAGCATGGCTTGGAGAAGAGGGAGCCTGCCAGCCTGCTGGGCTAGCATCTGGTCTCATAGATCCCGCTCCTGCCGATGTACCTCACCCATTTTATCACATCATGGTCACTGTAGTTCAGCTTTGGCTCAAAGACTTTCAGGTAGCGCACCTTCAGCCCAGAGGGTGCAAACGGGACCTATTAAAGGGAAAGGCAACAGAGAGCATTGAAATGGGGGTAAGATGCTCTCCATGCACAAATGCCAGAGGATCCCTGGGCTGTGCATATAGAAATGGACACCAAGAGCCATTGTTCCCTTCTACTTCTTGCATGTGTGGTGTCAAACGCCAGTGACTCTAAGGGCAATTTTCTTCCATTAGCTTTGCCACCTGGCTGACCTCATGCTAGGAAGAGTCACCCGTCAGCTTGGGACAGGAACACTCACACCTGTGTAACTCCCAAAAGGGACTGACTAAGCTTCTCTGAGGTCAGGTGCACCCTGGAAGGCAGACTGGGACTCACCTCAAAGTTCATGGAGATGGGAGGCCGAGCCCACTTCTTCTTGTCATTGGTGGGCAGCAGTTCAATCTCTGCACTGATCTGGGATTCCTTCATTCCAGCCATACGTTTTATCCTAGCAGAGAAAGCCCAGAAGTGAGAATAAGGTGCCTGAGTTCATTCTCCCCTTTGCTATGTGTGCTCAAGGCAGATAGAACACTATAGACACTCAGCCCCGCCAAGCCCTGCCCAGCCCAACACGCTCACTTACTTCCAGACGATGGCATTCTCACTGGCCTTGTACTTTGCCTTCCCTTTCATACAGATGACTTGCACTCCACTGGTATTGAGAGGTGTTGGGATCCGGACCTGGAAGGCAGAGTCTGGTGATCAGAGGCAAGGAGACTGCAGCCTGGACACTCTGTGCAGTCTCAGACTGTCTATCCAGGACCCCTTGGCCTTCTTTTTCCCATCTTAGGGCCCAGAGAACATCAGCTATCACAAGGCCTCCTGGCATAGCTCTCCAATTTCTTGGTTTGAAGTTAAGGTTCAAACACACTTTCATAATCCACGATAATCAGTAAGGAAAAGGGCAGAGCCCTCCAGGCTGCAGGAAATCTGGCTAATGTTGGGCAGATGAGCTCAGGAAGGATGCCAGGCTGGCCGTGGCATTGCACCAGGCTCTGGACAGCCCAGCCTTGCAGCAGGAAGCCTTTCCCAGGTGGGGACTAAGCTGCAAAGCCATCCTTAGCCTGTCTTACACAGCTCACAGCCTGCTGCCTGTCTGACATACCATGAGATCACGCAGACAGAACGTGAAATTTTCATAGTGGCTGAGAGATTAAGTGAACAGTTGCTACAGGAAATGAGGTCTCTGCCAAGGTGGCTGTACAAATGAAAACAGCTTCCACCACCCTACTCTATGGCAGCACTTCCCACAGCACAGCAGCACCACACATCTGTGGGACACTCAGTTCACAGCTTGAAGACTCATCTGTGAAGACTCTGCTGCAGGGGATATAAATAGAGGCACAACTGCCGGGCACAAGAGACCACAGGTTTTTATTCTCTTACCTCTATTTTCTGGGCCAGCAAGGAAGGCTTGAAATTTGATTTGATCACCACCTTCACTTCCAGCTTGGTCCGACCCACCTCCCGCACCAGTGGGATCACACGGAAGGGAAGGATAATATCCTTAGTGGTTCGGTATCTGCAGGGATGGAAGCTACAGTGAACTCCGAGGAGTTAACTCCTTTATGATCTCAAATTGTATCAGCTTCATAAAGAGATAGTCTCTGCATACAGCAAACAGCTTAGAAACATCAGCCAAAAAGGGAACCATCCCAGAAGGAAGCAGCAGTAGGACCTGTGCTGCAATAGGGTAGCAATGGTTTCTAGATTCTCAGTTTTTGTATCTGGTTCCTACTAATTGTCCTGTTCAAAGACACCAGTTTTCAATAGTAAAAAATCAGTTACAGCAAACTCAGAAGGTAAGAAAACCCACCCCCAATCCTATGATTATGGGAAAGAAAACTACGCAGCTGGGCTTTGTCCACATTTGTAACAGATGGATTTGTGGGACACCCTACAGATTCCACTCTGAAAAGAAGGTGGTAAGTGTGTATTTCTTAAGTGCTCAAGGACTGCAAGTCCATCTGGGAGCAGTAACACTACTGCAGCAGCAAGCAGATGCCAACACCAGCCTGTTCACCCCTCCACCACAATACCTCATGAGCTCAAATTCTCCATCTGGTGGAATGAAGCTGATGCTCCTCTCGGAATCAAACTTGCTAAGCCTCACACACTGGTGGAAAGTGCAGTCATCGATGGCAATTGACTGTTTGCCACTAAAAACACAAAACACAAGTTAAACAAATGCAAATTGCGGCCCTGGTATCTTGGTGCAGTCAAAGTCTGTCCAGGCAGAAACTACTCTACAGAGCATGTTGCCATTGCAAGTGTCCAGGAAATGGGGAAGCAGGGAGAGATTTAGGGGAGAGCAGCCTCTTGGCTCAGACTTTCCTTGTTCATCACCACAAAAATCATATTTCAGGAAGCTTTTTTGAAAAAATTCTCTCCCTCCTCTCCCCAAAGAGGAGAGAGCTTAGGGGAGCACCCTTGTGTCATAGCCAGCAACACAATGCTTGGGTCTGCCTGCCAGCAGCACTCAGTACTGCAAAGGCAACTCTGCCAGCTCGTGTCTTCCCACAGCACAGTTCAAAAGAGTTAGAAAACACTTTCCTGTCCACAAAGCTATCCCACTGCCACACAGCCAGGAAATGCCAGGTTCAAGGTCTCCCTGTTCAGAAATCTCCTCACAGCTGTTCATTTCCACACTGTCAGCACATGGTTTGATTTTGAACCAAACTGCCAAGACCACAATATTACGACATACAAGTCTGTATGTCTCCTTCAAATCTACACAGCTATGACCTGTTCCTTTAGGCACACCAGCCTAACCTGCCAGCACAGGTACCAGCCTCTGAGAATACAGGTCCTGAGGCCAGACAAAATCCCCGGCTACTGAGAGGAAACAAAAGATGTGAAGGCAGAAGCAACAGAAGGGGCAGCAGTGTAGAGAAGGTACAGCAGTGTAGCACTGTGATATTTAGGCTGATATTCCAGCCTCAACTGCTGGAAGCAAGAGGACAACCATGCAAGTGTGCTGAGACAGCATGAGCACTACAGACAGGCTCAGCTGTCCTAGGAACCACCATGACCAACTTGAAGGGGAAGGAGCCGATCCCAGGCTGACTGGCTGTCTAGTTACACAACTCAGTGGTGTGGTTTGTGCTTCACAAATGGGAGTCAAGTCTTTCCTAATCTGTTGCCTAGATGAGAGCCAATGTTAGCCAGCTAGTTCCTGTTGCTTTGGAAAACTGCTGGGAAAGCCCTGCTGCCTAGCACTGCTCTAAGTCTCAGGCAGCATTACTCAGGGTTTGTCTTTCCATATGCTAGATGCCAAATACCAGTTGGCAGCAGCTGTCCCTTTTGGTCACCTCATAACTAAATACTTGTGGAGACTGACATCTTCAAGCTCTTATCCACTGGATAATCACAACCAAAGAGAACCACCTAGCAAGAGCTCCTGATTTTCTTGCTTGAGTAATTAAAAAAATAGTACATGTACAGGCAAAGGCACTCAGCACAGCAGCTTTGGGACAGTGTTACTGAGTCTTCAGAGGCCTGTGCAGTCGACATTTTCACTAGAGTAAATAAATCCCCACGGGGCTCATGAGCCACCTCATCCATTTTACTAGCTCAGTTCAGGTACAGGAAAGAAGGCTTAAAGGTGACAGTGAAGTGATAGCTCTTGGCTTGGTTCTGAGAGAAAAGGCAAATAGCAGCTCAGCTCTGTTTACAGGAACCATCATGGAAAGTGTCTGAGATCCAAGTTACATGCACATGTCACACAAAGCAAGAGACAGGGGGAGAGCAGAGTGCACACACAGCTGAAGCAGATTATCTACCTTCCCAATTCACTGGGGGTCAGCAAAAAAAGAAACAAACAACCAAGAGAAATACAGATGAGTTGCAAATGGTTAGTGAGAAGAAAGTGGCAGTACCATTGCTTTTATCTCTTCACCCCACGCAGGAAGGCAGGAAAAGGCCTAAAAGCTGTTTTTAGCTTCAGTGTGGGTACTGACTGAGAGGCAGGTGGGAGGGAGGGTAGCTGAGCTCTCCAAAAGGATGTGCCTCCAACCCATACAGCCACTGACCACCTGTAAACAGGAGGGGCTTACTCAGTGTTAGTATGTCAGCTGTTCTACTTTGTGGCAACAGTCCAATAGAGCAGCCTATGGTCAGAGGGGGTCCTTCACTGTTCCTTGGGAGAACTGCTACTGCTCTTGAGAGTCTCTGCACCGACTAGAACTGCTAGAGATACAGATTCTGGGAAAATCCATCTTGGGGAAGTGTTTCCAGCTGCAAGAACTCTATACTTAAGACTATATTTGAATCTTAATACTTTAAGAGCTGTAGAGAAGCTCCCACATTGATGCCCTCAGGCTGGTACCTTGCATGACCACTGATCTACACAAAGTTAGCAGTAATGTCCAAAGGGAAGGAAAAAAACCAACCAGCTTGTTGTCTGTCAGATCAGAAAAGCTGGTAAGGGTTGCTCTTTCACAAGAGTCTCTGGTGGCAAGTGGCCACCATGTCCAACACCTCTTACCTTTTCCCCGTTTCATCCGCAGTCCCTTTGCCCTGTTTCTCAATGACAATCTTGTCATTCATGCCAAACTTGCACTCTGGCATTCCACTCAGATAACTCTTCATCACCACTCTGCCAGAGACATGGGCACTCAAAACCTGACCTGGTTGGAGAAGATCACAGTTTAGAACACTTACAAGAGTCCCCACTCACAAACCTTGAGGGGGAGAAGGATGCCAGCTCAACACCTCCTACTCACCCTGGGGGGACATCAAGAGATTCACACTCTCCAGCACATCAAGAAAGAGTTCATTGCGACGGTATTTGATTCCTTCACGTCTCCATCCAATCTGTCCAGTCACCTGGCTGGTGATCTGGGACTGCTCTTCCTTTGTCTGAAGGGAAGAAATTACATCTTAAATCTCTAAATAAATTCAAAGACTAAGAAACCTTGCTCTAAATCTAAGAGCAAACACTTGCCATTACACATAAATGTTTTTGTCATTTAGATAGAGGTGCTGTCACACCTTGCATGATTTGGTCATTCTCTCCTCAATACATCAAATTCCATGCCTAACCAAAACTTGGTCCTAACAACAGCAGTAAAGTATCTTCTGTTTTGTTTTCTAGTCCATTAGGCTACATCTAGGTGCAGGGAGACATGGGATCCACAAATAGCACTCAAATCATGCCTCGGACTGTCACATCAATCCATGTTAAGCACAGAAGCAGCTTAACATGGATTGGTATGGCAGTTCACACCCTTATCCCACACGAAACACAAGAGCACTAATCCCCAATCCCTGTTTCTTAATGACTGTAGTCACTGGAGTTACATACCTACACTAACCTAACATGCATCTAGCAGCACCCAGGCTCTAAGCCTCCAAAAAGCACCAAGGGCACAGAGAGGTTTCCTACCTGATGCTACAGGTGGGATCCAGTCACACGCAGAAAGTCAAGAAGCAGATGTATAGTAGCAAGTGCAGTGTAGACAGGGTTAACAGGCAAGCAGGTCAGTAGCAATAGAAGAGAGAGAGGGAGGGAGGGAAAAAGAAGCAGGTTAGGCTTAAGGCTACCTGAGGACAGGAAAAAAGCAGGTCAGCTCTTTGTTAATTAGGTAGCTAATTAGCACAAACAAGATGAGGGATTTTAACCTTTAGCTCCCTGCAGGAAACCTGGCATTACAAGCAGTGAAACGGCTTTTCAGACTTGGCCCATTATGGACAGTATAAATACAAGGCGGAGCAGGCAGAGTGACAGGCCAGATACCACTCCCAATAATGTTCCTTTGCAGAGCAGACTCATGGTGGTATTCCTAAAGCAAGCCCTGGATATTTACCATGGCACAGATGCCCAGGCTATGGGAAGTACCAGGCACCTTAAGTCTGAGTCCTGTATAATGTCATATCCTTGCTAATTCTGCCCTTCCACCACCACGACTGACAACGCCCCAAGTGGGTTCTGCCACAGCAGCCTCGCACTGGGCCCACAGGGGGGCAGTACATGACCTCAATTCACACCGGCAGTGCCTTGGCTTCACACATGCTCTTGCCACAGACATGGTCACTCCCTGAGCAAGCAGAGCTATTATCCTATCATCTAAGACACACATAGTTTTATATTCCTCTGGGAACTGCCTAGGTAAGTGCTCAGTGCAGTACACAAAGTACCTCTCATCTGTGTGAGAAAAAAACCCACCTCCTTCTCTGCCTTGTTCAATGCTTTGTTCAGGCTGAACAGGAACAGTAGATTTAATAACCAGTGCTCTGGCTTTCAAAGGGACACTGATCATGTGCTGACTTTCTAATCTCCTGCAACAGCACCAGTACCGTGAACCTGTACCAGCCACTGTGCAAAGTGACTGGATGGCAATCACCCAGCAGGAGTTTTCACTATGGGAGGCACTGAAGGCACCCGGGGCAGAAGTTTCTTGGGAGCAGGTGCTTCCCAGAGCTGGACAAACATGTCAGCTAAAATGACCCAAGAACACTAACCTTGTTCTCAGATGCCAGCATGCTGACTAGGTCTTGCAGCTGGTGGCAGGTCTCTGCTCACTTTAAAAAGTAACACTAGCATTTTAGCACTGAAGTATATCTAAGGTTTGGTGAAACACTATACGTGAGAGTTGATCAACTCACATTCCCAGAAAGCACTTGGAGGGGAAGAAAATTACAGTGTATATCTAGTTAGTAAAGTGTGGGACAGATGCAGACAGGACCTAGAGTGAGAACAGTATACAGAGCGCAGTTCCACCTGGAGCTGTAAGAGCAGGTTTACCCTCTGCTAGAGGAAGATGCCTGAGCCAATGCCTGCATCACTTCTGGTACAGGACACCAGCACAGCCTGCAGTCCTGCCATTTGAGCAGCATTGATCAGATGCACTTTCAAAGAAAATAAAGCAGATCTTGTGTTCCAAGATCACCTGCCCTGCAAAGACCACTGTAGCCATGCAGGGTGGGCACACAGAGCACAGCAGTTCAGTACACCTTAAATCTTTCTCTGAGAATGAAGTTAAAAAGTTGTGTTTTGTGAAGGCTGCCATAACTCAGTTTTGGTCCTTAAATTCCGCAGGACGTAAGCCCAAGGAAAACACCATCAGGAAATACGCTGAGATAGGGAACACAGATGGCAGGCCACCCAGTCCCAGATTCTGGTCCAAGGTACCTGTGGGAAAGCTGGCTCTAAGTCAATGAGGAGCTGAAGGTTTGATGTACCAGAGCAGAGAGCTGACTAGGAAACACAGCAAGTACTGTTTCCACTGTTGCCCTTTGCCATGGCTGTGCCTGCAATGGATTACTTCTGCTTTTTGAACTGGGCTGCACAAAATTCCAACACTGAGCAGAACTGCTTACTTATGTAAAGCTGAAATCCAAACTCCTCTTTGTAAGGAATGAAGCGTGATGCTGTGACAGTGGTTTGCACACAAACAGCACAAGAGTTTGTTAAAACAGACAAAAGCAAAGAAGGGTGACGGAAGGAAATGAGGGTAGTGGTTAGTTTTGAGTTCCTAAGAACAGCAGCTGACTCAGCCATCTTCAGTGCTGACTGCCCAAACTGTTAGACTGCAGAGGGCCAGAAAGATTTACAGTAGGGCTCGTGATGGGGACTCAGACCGGATGCACTCACATCTGTCCCTCTTGCAAAACAGTTTGCTGTTCAAGCAGGAAATAGGTTGCTCAGGGGCAGCTTCACTCTCACCTCCTCTTGAAATGCAGTTAGTCTTGCTACTAGATTAAAAATTTAAGGAGTTCTCAGTAAGGCAGTGCTGATGAACTGATTTCAATCAGAGACTTTGACCTCTGCTAATCCTAAACAAGAACAGTCACCATGCAGGCTCTTGTTTAGCACTTTGCTTCTGTTTGTACCTGGGGCTGAAGCTTTACTCTGCCACAGACTGCTTCAGTACAGCTTCCAAGCTTTTTTTCCTGACTTACTGCTACACAGGGGAGAGAACTGAGTTTTAGGCTAAGTCCTAATTATTGAACTTGCATAGTTGTGTTAGATGGACAAGATGAACAATATTCCTTGGGGACATGAGAAACAGACCATGTCTTCAGATACAGAGGTTGAGCATGAGCCTCCAAGATAGGAAGCCCAGTTTTGAGGGCTGTAGCCTGAAATAGGTTTAGAACCAGTTAAAACACATTCCCAAAACCAGTTCAACTTAAGTGTCTTTCTTTTCCTTGAGGTGTCCTTTATCTTCTACCTCCATGTAAACTTTGTTGCAAGGGTTAATGATATGCTAAATGCACACCAGAGACTCTCATCGCTAACACGAAAAAGTTCAGGCCGTACTGATGCTGATCTGCAAGGACATTACAGGCAACAGCAGAGCAACATCAGCCTCCTGACTGACAACAAGATTCACAATGCTGAAGAATATTTCATTACAAGGCAGGCATGAAAGCCTGACAGCTCAAAGCACTGAAGGCTGGTGAAGAACAGACCTGCTCTGTGAGATTCACAGACAAAAGGGCTATTTCTGGTTCAGCAGGTAGATTTGTTTATCCTCTGTCAGGAGCTGGCACAGAGCAGAGCCTGAAGCCAGCAATAATTTATGTGCAAGGAACTGGCATTATCCCAGCTCTGGGCCCTTCCTCCTTCACTTTCTCATGTGCCAGGGAACATGAGCTCACACAGAGCAGGGACACCTAGAACAAGGTGCCACTGAGTTACACCTATGCCAGGGTCTATGTACTTGGGCACCTTCCTTTAGCACAGGTCAAATGGTTAGATGGCAATTAAGACCGTACTCTCTTGAACAGGCTTACAGAAAAATAACCAGCAGATCAGTGCTGTACCCCAAATTCCTCTGATTACCTGACTCTTGATGCCTTGCTGAGTGATGAAAGTCTTCAGGGCCCCTGTTTCAGAGTTCTGAGGATAGCCAAAGTCCAGGATTTCTACAGAAGGGTAAAAGAAGGTTAGTTCAGAGCTGCAAAGTATAAACACACCAACTATGCTAAGCATTTCTGTAAGGAGAGAGCCAACTACTGCACAGACATGGCTTACACACTGAATTTCTGGGTAAGTTGCTGTATCATTCCTTACTAAGAGAACAGAAACATTCCTGCTACATGGAATTCCCTGTGCAGTAAGTTGGACAGGAGGGGTGATGGAAAGCTGTCCAACCTATGAATTGGCTTGTTCTTAAACACAACCCCACTTCAGAACTCAGTATCAACTAGTCTAGCCACGTGTGCAGGGCAAACTGAGCAGTTTTTCCAAAACTACCTAAAGGACAATAAAGAGGGTTTATCCGACAGCAGCACAATCTGTCTCTGCAGCGTTTTTTTTTGTTTTGTTGTTCTTATGATGATGTAATAAAAAACAAAGCCTAAAACAACAGACAAGTAGTGGCATTGCAGGATGATCAATGTGGGAGGGAAAAAGATACTAACTACAGACAGTGCACGTAACACCTAATGCCCTGAAAGAGGAAGAGAACAACCCCCAAGAGACCTAGAGTGGGGACAAGAACACTACCATGATACTGAGTAACTCCACACTGCCAGGTGTGCTTTCACTGTGCCTGCTAGGAGACAGCGGTGACTGACTAAAGCAGAGAAAAGAAGTCTCTTGGTCTGCCCTGGGAGAACAGAAAAAATATCAAGTCACTGTGACCCCCATTTCAGAATCCCAGGACACATATGTAGTGTTTTGTCTGAAAAACAAATTGAAACATAACTGATATAAAGTGCTCATGTTATGCAAAACAGGGACAGCTCAAGGGCAACCTCCACAGGCAGGCTGATATCACAAGCAGCTGAAGAGACATTATTATTAATCTGTGGTGAGATTTGGAGCTGTCTCACTGGAGGAGGCAGGGCTGCAACAGAGTAGGTTGAGATTTATTGATTTCCTTCTGTTCAGGACTGAGCACAAAAGGTAACCGTAACCCACTAGGGGCAACCAATTGCGGCCTGGGGTGACTGCTGCTCTATCTGGTCTTGGAGGTGCTACTGGTAGTCCTCTTTATATACTGAAGTGCAAGGACAGCATGTCATCTGCACGGGAACCCCTCAGAAGCCGGGCTCTCGTACCAGTTGCCTCAGGTTACACAAGAGCACAGCTCCCAACACTTCAGGGAAGTGAGCCACAATCGGCACAAGGCTATGGGCTTGAGGTGCCATCCACACTTGCAGGAGAGGTGGCATTAGAAAGCTGAACAAGTAATTTTAAACTCTGCCACACATGTTAAAAATAATTCAAGGATTATTACTACATCAAACTAACCTAAGGATTTTAGAATGATCAAGTGCAATATCCCATAGCAGATAAGAGAAACATCTCACCATCCAGCAGCTCATAGATCAGCACAAAGTTGTTCTTTATGTTCTCCTCACTGATCTTCCCAAAGTAGGCAGTCATCACGTCACACATCTTGTAAAGAAACTCGAACACCATGGCAGCGTTGACATTCTGCTTGGTGACAGCAGCCAGCCAGATGTTGGAGCGCTTGACATGGAAGAAACTTGTGCGGGCGATGTTGGTGACAGGCGAGCGCACCTGCTGCCGTGCGTGGATGACATTGACGCGGAAGGCGTCCACAGCATTCCGCCTACGAGACCACCACCAGAGGAAAGTCAGCACCGTGAGCACGAACACCAGCTGGCTGCACAGTTCTGCTTATGTGGTTACAGTCAGACACTGAACTACATACACCAAGCTCACCTAGGAAGGGTGCCTGGGGATGTCCCTAAGAGGGACAAGTCAAGGCTCTGAGCAGATTTAGACACTAAAGTCTGCACTAACTCAAGGAGAGAGTGTGCTACTGGTCTCTAGGGAGGTTTGGACTACAGTATAACTGCAGTCTGAGGGAGAAGCCAACCTCCATTGGGAGTCAGATGGCAAAGGAACCTTCCCTTCAATTAATTTTGATAGCACTCCAAACTGACTGCCATAGCTGGGAACAAGCATATTAGAAGTTTATGGCTCAAACAGTCCAGTTTTGACCAAACACCCAGTTACTGTCTCCACTGCATGCCCAGGCCTTTGACTCTTGTCCCAAAGCAAGCGGTAGAGTCTCCCCAAGATATGTGTCAATGGCAGTTCCTCCTAGACATACCATGGAGGAAAATACAGCAAAACCTGCCCAAGTCACCCAACAGATGTCAGTGCCCAGGTATACCCCAAAAGGGAGCTTTAGTTCTCAGATTCACCTCACCTCCATATCCCACATCCCCTGGAGGACAGGCCCAAAGCAGCAGCAGGATTAGGAACACCGCTGGCTTTCCAGTTACACAGGTCATCTCAAGCCTGCTTGGCTTAAGAACCGGAGTCTTGCACCCAGACTTGGGGTCCCCACAGTGCCAGCAGCACTGCATGGTCCAGGACCACTTATGGTCAAGGGTTCTGCCCAGTGCACAAAGTGCTGTGCAAGCTGCTGCCATCTTTGGATCCAAACTGTCTATGTATTAGCATCAGAGAAAAAAACCCTCTTGGCAAAGTAGGGATTCTGAGTGGCATTCTGAATGCCAGTTCTTCACACTACAGTCTCCTTACCCCATAAATACAAATCAGGATAAACTTCTCAAATTAACTTAAACTCCATCAATCCTGAAAACACAGGAAGGAAGCCAAAGTGCTTTATATGACAACATAAGACTTAAAGCAACAGTCCACACACCAAGCCAAGACTCATCTAGTCATGCTTTATAACTCATACTCTCAGACACTCTGTAGAACAGGGGTCTGACTGCAGCATCAAGGCCATGGTACTGATTATGCAGAACCATGTTTGAGAACAGACAGTAATATCATCCTTACAAGCAAGGATACAGGCATACAAATGCTTGTAAGCACTGAGAGTTGTCAACAATTCAACAGACAGTTCCAAGTTTGAAAACAAAGGATATTCAAAGGAACATATGCTACCACAGCAGGTGTTTGCTCCTTGAAGGTCTGGGGACATATACAGAAGTTTCATCAGTAAACACGCTCCCCCATATGCAAAATTCTGGCTTTCAAATACTTATCAGGTTTTATTGCTCCAGAAGGTTTCCAAGTTTGAGTTAAATTAATATTTCATTTCTACTTGAGTTTTTCCATAAGAAAGTAATTTAATCTACTATAAAATAACAATATCTAAAAGCCCCAATCCTCCCCTCCCTAAGTTTTGTAAGGAAAGTTCAGCTTGTTCTGGAGCATTAGCCCTCCCAGCCTCAAGTTCTAACCCACTAGATGAAGAACCAGAACCAGACTGGTACACACTAGAGGACAAGCCTCAGGTCACGGAGGCTTTTCTAGCACACCAGGTGCCCACTGTGCAGTGCCAGTGGTGTCTCTTACCTATTGCTACAGCAGCCAATGAGATGGGATGGACAGAAATGGCGCCAGCGGAGAAAGGAGGAGTGACAGCAACAAGAGAAAGGGTTAGAAACACACACACAAGGCACAATGAATCCAAAGAGATAAGAAGAGACCAAACAGCACCCCTCCCTCCCTGGGCACAAAAGGCCACGGTGGTATTGGATGGACAGTAACAAGCTACGGCAGCAATGAAGCCCTCAAGGTACAACACCGACATGCCATGGTCAGGCTGTCAGTGTGGACAGACTTGTTTGGCTGAATTTTAGGGCTAACTGGGCATTTAGTCCAGATGAGCTGCACCTGTATCACATCAGTGACACCCAGTCTGCTCTGCTAATACAGGTAGCAGGCCTTGAGAGAAAAAAACCCCAAAGCCTGAGGCATCACCTGGGGCCCACAGAGCATCAGGTATCTTCTTCCCAGTCTGCCTTAGGACAGGGCTACTTGTCTGGGTGGGAATTTTTGTGACAGTACTTCTTATTTAAAGTTGTTTGGGTTGATGCTTTCTGGTTTGATCCAGCCAACAGGAAATACAGCAAGTTTGATAGAGCTGGAGCACATCTGGAGAGATAGGGCACATCCTGCAGATTCAGACACTGCTCTATCCAGCTTGCACTTTTTCCTTAAGAATCAAGAGCCACAAAGCCAACGTGATGTATTAGAAGCTCAGAAACCAAACGCCTATTACATTTAAAGTGCATGCAGTTTGTCATGTAAGCTGCTCAGTTTCAAATAGCTCAATTTTTATTACACAGCTGCATTCTGAAGTGCAGGGAGGTTCCCCAACGACTAAGTCACTGAAGAATAAGGCACTTGAAAATCACAGTAGAGCCCTCCATGGTACCCTGAATTAAATGCATGGCGTTTTGCCTTTTTTTTAATAAAGCTGCTTATACATGCAGCCAGCTGCTGTATGGACAGACGTGCTACATGCACCAAAGCCATTCTAAGTTGCAAGCAAAGAAAGTTCAAGTTTTGTGGTACTTCTGCCTTTAACACAGTCAGAAGGATTTCCTCATTGTCTGTCACTTTGCTCATTACATTTGAGCGAGTATGTACTTTTTTTGGGTCCTTAAACTGTGCAAGGGGAGATGTTCTTATAACCACAGATGACCTTTAACATCTCACAATACAGAGGTTGAGGCTTCAGAATGCCAAAGGTATACAAACTACAGCATCATGGCTATTCCCTACCTCCTGCTGAAGGTTAGGACACTAAAAGCTTTTAAGTAGTCCTGGCACTGATGCTAATGTTCAGACTAGGAAATGGCAAGATTCTCAGTTACTTGATTACACCACAAGAGGAGACATAGCCACTTTACAACTTGTTCTGTAAGGCCACAGGTTTAAAAAAATGCAAACAGCTTTGAAGGCCTGTTTGAGAAGGAATCCAACACCTTGGGGAGCAAGTTTGGTTAACAGCCAGCACCAGCTCCACCCAAGTCACTTTCATAGGAACTGAACAGATGATTTCACACAAGAGAACATCAACTCTTCAAGTCCTAGAGAAAACACTGAAAGATTTTTGTCACCCTTTCCCAAGTGAAAAAGTTAGGATAGGATCAGGCAGGAAATCCCATTTTCTAGTTTTGTCTGGCCAGCCAGCAGGAAGTTCTTTATCACATCCTTAACATAAGGCATGGAGCTTATAAGAGAAATGAGCCAAGACAAAAAGCAATAGAAGATCACATTAAAAGTAACTACTTTGCTCCCCAGTTTACATCTCCACAGCCAGAATGCTATTTAAATTAAAAGGCCTTCTTGAATAAACATCACTTTGCACTTTGAGCACAATCTTGTTAAGTATTTCAAGTTTGCAAACCATCAAAAAAGTATTTTTGCCAGATGCAGTAAAAGTGTCCCTAGTTCTCAAATGAAACATTTTGAATTTATCTATAATCCAAACTGGCTTGGCTCAGTCACTGTGATACCCATTTTACAAAGTCAGACCTGTCATGTGAACTGCTCTAAGAGCTTCAGCTAACAAGTACTGAAGACTGAAATGAGTTTGTACAGTAGAGAAGATGCAAAAGTTCATAGCCACTAGCTTTCTGCTTGAGAAATACAATGGTCCCTTGGCTCACCTATGTGTGGAAGTCCTGGAATAACTCAGTCAACCTTAGAACAGCTACTTTGCCTTAGCTGACCTAGAACAAGCCAAGAGACTTAAAAGCTCATTAGGTGAAGCCTCATTACAGACACTATGCTGACTACTCCTCCCTCAAGGAAACAGTAAAGCCTTGACTAGCTATTAGTTCTACCTCAACTTTTAACCCCCACTAGACAATCCACAACGAAAAGGGACACACCCTTCAGATCAGACCTATCTGGAGGCAGACTGGCTTGACAGTTTTTGTAACTGATGGGAAAGAGTTATTTCACAGCACATCCTACCACTGGTCATTGTGAAGACCTCGTACAAACTATTTTTCCCTACACTGGCCTGAAGGATCTCTGTCACTGGACTTTGAATTAACACCTATCCCTGCTCTGCTTCCATTAGGTGTGTATTAACTCTGTTAACTTGATTACTGACTTCCACCTAATGCCTGACACTAATGAAAACCCACTAGGAAGAGCACTGTTGTGCAAGAAACCCTTAGACTTAAGGTTTTCAGCCCAAGCAGCACCATCACCTGATACTGGGCTCCTTACAGCACTATCCACTGCCTGCAAGACACCACATTTTTAGTAAGATCCCTTTTGGGAATTAGCAGCCTAAGGATTGCACAGATCCAGTCTCAGTGAGCATCGTAACACGTGTGAAACGCAACAAGACACCTACAACCTACTGAAGGTTTTCAGTGCTTCCCACAATTTTAATTATCCAGTGAATGTCAGTTTTTCACACAGAAAGCTGCCATACAAAGCTGGGGGACAGAATGCCAGCCTCAGGAGTACAGCCATGGTTACTATGAGACTGCTTGCAGATAAAACTTTACAAGACCACAGTCTCCTGCATGCCTGTACTTGATGTGAGACTTCAGTGTCTGAAACTACTTCAGAGCCCTGGCTATACTGTGTGGCAGACAGTTCCCACACTGCTGTTCCTGTTAAGTTTTAATGATTACAGTGAGGGAGACTCCCACAGTGGCAGTCCATGTTGCTGAAGCACTTGGAATAATGGCCAGATCTCCACCTTCCAAAAGCAAGTCTCAAGTTTGGCTGCAGGCCATTCTTTACTGTAGGTGACCAGGGCTCAAACTTTTTTTTCCCAAACTAAGCCTAGAGCAGCAAGTTGAGTTGCAGTCTTACATGCATGCACAGCTAATGCAGAACAAAGCAGCTGTGGGTTGTTTACTGCATCAAAATGAGACAGAAATGCAAAGACCAAGGATGCAACAGGAATTACTCACCCGATGTCATCCCGGTAGACTCGAGAGATTAAAACCTCTCCTTTGTGATTATAGATGAATAAGCCTCCAATCATGATGGAACTTTAGTCTTCACTTCCCATGTTGCTTAATACCTGGAGGAAGAGAGGGCATGTATCAGTAGGCTGCACAGCAACAATTTGTAGCCAGGACTGAAGCTTAAATCTGGCACTGATGCAGGCTTACTTCTCATTCCAAAAACTGGCATGGCCAGATCAAGCCTCGAGTATTAGGATCCAAGGCATATACCTCAAAGGTGAGAAAAACACACAGGCCTGGAACTACAAGCAAATCAAAGACCCTTTATTTCTACCATAAAGTATCTCCCCAAAGACTGAGGTACAAATCAAACGTAATTCATAGTCTTTTTGAACGCAGATCACACAAATGTTTTAGATGTCACTAAGCCTATCACTGTATGGCAGGGGGCTCTTAGCAGTAAGTACACCTCTGTTTATTAGCACTTTTACATGGTTTTGACACATCAATTTAAGAGGTGTTGCCAATTCCTAGCAGCTGTACCAAGTCACAGCTCAGAATCCAAACTGAGAGCAATTTGCCACAAGGTCCCACTGGAATGGGAGATCTCAGCCATGAGCCACTTGAATTGGCAGGCAGCACCTCAGAAGTTACTCTCTTAAACTGCTAATCTACTCTTTATTCAAAGGAAGATTGTTCTGGAGAGAGCTCAAAGCTGGTAGACATTATTGATGGATAAGGCAGCTACTTCACCAGATCATATTCCCCTCTATTCACTTAGGTCCAAGCAATAATACTCACAGCACCAACTGCTTGTTTGGCTTAGTCCCAAGAAGAGCACTCCAACTGTGACAGGGCAGGCCTTGGGATGAGCACACAGGTACCGCTCAGCCTTGGCACTGCAGAGCATTAGATAACAACCATCACCACTCTGCTGTTTGGGTGGGTGAGCCTACACCCACTTGTCTGGGCTGGGTGGAAAGGATAGGGAGAGGCCAGCCTAGAGACAGATGCTGACAGTGAACCGATATGTGCATGTTCAGGAACAAGGAAGTTAAAGTGACCCAACTTGGGACCATCACAAAGGTCAGGAAAAAAGGAATTACAAAAGCAATACACACACCAGAAGGACAAAATGACTTCTGGATTATCAAGAGTAACATATCCTCTAGAAGTTACAATCGATAAACTGAAGTAATTGATCATTTGAAGGAACTACAGCAGATGTAAGTTCTGTGCTAAGCCAAGGTTTATAGTGCAGCCACTACTTTCAGTTTTAGAAAGACATAAAAGAAACTTTTAATTTCTTAAGCCTCTACACCAATATTTTTAGCTATAGCTAGTGAGTCCTCACAGAGTGACATTACTCATACTTCTCTGCTATGGGTGTTCAGCTTCCAGATGGCTGTTTCTGCTCATTAGAAGGAAACAAATAGAACCAGAAAGTTACTTTTTAAGTCAAAATAGCAAGAAAGAGAAAAACAGTTTTCCCAAAGCTCTGTCGTGAGTTTTCTGGCTTTGACTCCCCCATTCTGCTGGTCAAGTGTCTCTAGCTATTAACAGGCTGCCTCCTGTCACTGGTCAGTAGCTTCACATGGTATCAACATCAACATTGTTTGATGTCTGAGACTCCATCTAGCACAGAAGAGTTTTTCAAATATGTTTTTCTTCCGTTCCCATAACTGACATTTTATAACACCTTAGGTTACAAGTATTTCACCTATTTTCAGGATAAGTCTCTGTAACCATACCCATTAAGACAGAGGCAGAAAATAGTCCAAGATTCCCACGTAGTTAGAGTGGGAAAAGCCTTCTGTGGCTGCTGTCCCACACAGAGGGGCAAAGGCTACACAGAGCAGAGGTGGCAAGGCCAGTGTCCCCACACCAGTAGATAAGACAATCCTGTCGGTTAACAGAACAAAACCACCATCTCAGATTTAAGGAAGTGGCTGTACCACAGACTCACAACTACCCACACAAAGCACACACAGCCCTAACAGGCATGAAGAGGCCACCAAGAGAGAACCTGCAGTGCTGGAAGCCAAAACATGGAGAATTGAATATAGTGGCCCAACAAGTCTGGCAAATGCTGAAGCTGTAGTTCAGCAAACATTTGAAAGGTCATGCTGAAAAAAATGAGAACCATTATGACAGTAAAAGCAACTTGTTGCCCACTCTACGAAATTCTTTCCTATTTACTATTTTTTCATTCCAGAAAAGAAATGAGGACGTTTTCAGGCTGCTACAGTGTTGGCTTCCACATTCAGAAATGGACTATTACAGTCAAAGATGAGGAAGGGTTCCTGCATCCCCTTTAAGACTTGCATTCTATAGAACAGCTTCCTGGAAGCTTATGCAACTGGTCAAAGCTGGATCATAAGAATCCTACAAACCCTTTCCAACAGAATCCTAGAAAGCACATCCTTGTCTTAAAAAAAATAATCTCCCTCTTGGGTTTTAATGCTGCTTAAGTTATTTGTTTCACTATTTTTAGCATAAAGGAAAAGTCTGCTTTGATGAGCAACAGGATCAGACATGCAGCACATACAACACCAAACCTACTGCCAGAATGACAACCCAATTGCTTTCTGTAAAAGCCTCAATTTCAATATTTGCTGCATTATTATAGAACATGTAGAAGACTGCTCATCAAGCTTAGTACTGGAAATTAAAAGTCTTCTCTTAGGAAGATCTACCAACTTTAAATGTTGACTGAGATAAAGAGGCAATGCTTTCTCATGTTAGGTTAGCACATATTCTGTAATAGCTTCACTGAAGTTACAGGCAAAGAAAAATCAGCGTTTTTAATTGCATCACAGTACCGGGCAGCAGAGCCAACGGCTTCCTCATCTTTCCCGTCAGTAAAAGCACGTTAGATGGAGAGCAGATACAGCATCATTCGAGGGCTTTTAGTCATTACAAAGTTCCTCAATGCAGTAAAATTCTGGGCTTCTTCCTTATACAAAATATACTGTGAGCTGAGTTTAAGCTCCAAACTCTCCACGCACAGTTGGCTCCTGGCTCCAGCTGCACTGGCACATTTCAGAGATGTGCTGGTTCACACTGCAGAGATGTTGGGTCAGTGTGTTGTCTCCCATGTCATCAAGGAAGGAAGTCAGGTAACAGTGACAACAGGTCAAGAAAACACTCTGGGGTAGCTGAAGGACATATGCAGTATAAGCATCTTGCTGCACTCCCATCTAATGGTATCAGGGACCAAGGAGGTCTTAAGTGCACAAAGCATTTAACACAATTATGGAAAATCTCCCTTGCTCTGCCTGACTGCTGCAGTTCAGCACCTTGAAGATTTCCAAGCATTCACAAGCACAGAGAACACAATGGCACCAACACTGCTCACACCAAGTTTGGTTTGGTGCAGTGCTGCTTTCCATCAGACTTTACCAAGTTTGCCCACCATGGGAGTTCAGGCAGTACGGACAGAATTCCAATCTTTTGCTCAAGCCTTGCATTACATCCCTTCAAGACACAACATCAGAGTGACTGCACTCCCTCTCCACTAAAGAATTCTTCCATCAGCTCATGGAAATATGTCCACAGAGCTGGAAACTCAAGAGGTGGAATGACAAACCCAGAGATCTATGAACAGAGGAGAAGACTACACAAAGGGCCTTATGCAAAAGAAAGTTGCTTAAAGCTTAGCAAGAAGAATGGCTCTTTAAGATGACAGTGGCTCTCCTCGAAGTGGCTCCAGTGAAAATAAGTCTGCTTTGTTTTGATTCTCCTTTGTGCTTCAATACAAGTTTCACAGATACTCCTTTCAACTATTTCAAGGTTACACTGCAACTAGAATGAGGATTTTAGTGGTACAGTTCAGACATGATATGATGATCTTCCACACATGTAAAAATAGTAATAGTTTTCTTTACAGATCAGCTTTGGAAGTCAAAGATCCTTGAGCTTGCAGCGGTTAAGAACTGCAGGGAATAGGGTTCAGATTATATTGAGACTGACATTCAGCGACTCATGGCTGCTGGAATCAGAAGGCCCCAGAATAAGAAATCCACCATAAGAGATGGGTTCATCTGCTCGCTGTGCATTAGCAACATGACTCAGAAAGTGTTGCTCAATCAGCTTCCAGTGACTCATTCTGCTCCTCTCCACAGTCAGCCTTTTCTAGGGAGCTTGCCCTGCACTGCTGCTGAGCTCCCTCAGCCTCATGTCTCACTGCCAGACACAGCTAAAGAGCAAAGCCCACCACTTCTTCAACTGTTTATCACCAAGTGCCTGGAAACCAGGATGACTCCAGCTGAAGCCTCTGGGTTAATGATCCATCAACTGTAATTCTGGAGCTTTGCAGCTCCACTCCTTCTGTTTTACCAGCCTGAACATATGGCGACCTGTTCCACACTGGTGGCTACAGCCTTGTTTTCTAGTTCCAGTATGGATGGATCTATTCTAGTTAGGGTACAGAGGATCCACGTGTATAGAGAATTCATTGGTTGCTGACTAATCACCTTAATTTATGAACAATAGCCCTCTCCCACTACGCTCTGCATTCTTCAAGCAGCTACCAGGGTAGGAATGAGATCTAACATCTGAATGCAGCTCCTACAAATACCTGAGGCCAGTGAGCCTCCCACGCTCCTGCCAAGGGCTTGCATTCCCATACCCGTCCATTTCAACCCACAAATAGAAAAGGATCATGAAGAGCATAACAGACTGACCACATACTTTTACATAAATTATAAACCTACAAGAAGTTAAGATGACGTGGCAATTACTTTCCAGAATACCTGTGCACTCAACTGAAGATGAGAGCTTTAAAATATACCTTTAGAGCAACTGTGGCACAGTTACAGCATTAGGACAGCTACACAAAAAGAGAATGTGTACAAAACCAAACATCTGGGATGCAATTTGAGTGCATTTGAGTAGTTACCTAACAGAGAAGCAGCAGGATTAGCTGGACCTACAACGACTTGACATGGTGACAAGCACTTTCTTGAGAATCCAGCACACTTAAACCATGTCACACTGCTCTCACTGTGCTGGGGATGTGCATTAGGGAGAATCCCTCTCTCAAAACACCACAACATGCTGGATGAAGCCCCAGAAGTCAGTCTGCAGCAGGTGAGCTGCACACCATAACCAAGAAGTCCACAGCAGGATAAAGATTCAATAAAGCACAGTATCTGAAAACCTGATTTCGTCCCCTGATTTCATCATAGATGGAAAATGCTGGGGTTTAGGTCTGACCTAAAAACAGGGGGGTTCTCCAAAAGCCAGACTTTGCCCTTCAGGCCTACACTGTGGCACCCACTCAGAATGCATGGGTTCAGTCAGGAGCACAGGGTCAGGCAGCAGGATCCTGTTGCCGGACTGGCAGCAGCTTCACATATTCTGGAATGAAACAAGTCACTGAACTAGGAGCTACCTGGTGAGACGGTGCACTAAATCTGCATTTAGCACGTCGAGATTCAGCTGCTCCCTCCTGCACTAGGTCAGAGCCCAGCCTTCCTCTTCCATTTCCTCTTCATCAATTCTGGCTCAGAACAGCTGTAGAAAAATGAGTAACAAGCAGCACAGAACTTTCTTAGACTAAACAAGGCACACACAATGAATTGTCCAACCAGCAAAGTTTATTCCCTCTGCAGCAGCTGTATCTGCAGCAACTCTTCCAGAAACCACAGCACACAGTACCTTCCAATCCCCCAGTTTCTGGCCAATGCATCAGCCTCCCATGGTCTCTCTGCTTGAGAAGCCACAGCATCACACCAGTAACAAGACACCACTTGTCATCCATTCATAACGGTATGAAAGACAAAGCAAAGTTCTGTCCTAAGTCCCAGATACACAGATATTCAAACAAGTTATTTTCTCCAATACATTTGTCTCATAACCTGAGATCTTTCAGGCAACACCAAGCAGACCATTAATCCTTCCCTGCAACAGCAGGGACAGTGGTAGCTTCAGCCTACACCACATACTTTGGAACACAGTTCTCGGCCTTTTGTAACTGTATTTGCACAAATGAAAATAAACAACAAAAAAAGTTGATCTGGTCAAATTCATTGCTGAGGAAGAACAGTGAATTTTTGGTCAGTTTTCTGCAGTGCTACGAGGAACATGGCTGCAGTAACTGCAACTTCAGGTCCAAGGCAAGAGACATTTCTTCTAGCTCAAAAAGAGAGTTATTGTCTGGAGGAAACATCGTTATCAATATAATGTGTCTGTAGCCTAACATTACTGGAGTCACCATAAATTTGGGGTGTATATTGGCATTTCTGCCTCAAGAAAGCACAAATACAGTTTGCATCCTTCCACAGCAGCTTCTCTAAGCCCAGTGTCGGGTAAAGCTGTGGAACTTTTGAGCCAGGTCTGGTTGCTATCATGGCATCTGATCAGCAAATCCTGTGTCCTCTCTGCAGAGGGGCAGTGGTGACACGGCAGCTCAAGGGTAACTGCTCAGGAGCAGCCCCACCGCAGGGACAGAAGTTCTTACGCTGCCCCTAACAATGTAACTACAGGTTCACATTAACACCCCAAGAGCCCCAAGATGTGACGAGCACCAGCAGCATCCTGATTGTGCTGAGTGCATTCGTCCTGCCATTTTAGGAGGCAACTTTGAGATCAGCTGCACTTTCCAAACGCAGCTATGCAGTGCTATTCTCACCACAGCAGGAGCTCTCCGTGAAAGTCTGGCACTACAGGTGGGAAAAATAATCATGGCATGGTCTGCCAGTTGCCTTCAAGCAGCCACAGCCAGAGCGAGCCATTGAGCAGAGCTGAGGGGACTCCTGCTCAGCTGCAGAGCCATTTGGGACAGAGGTCCTCAGTGATACAGGGCCATGAGCTTCACAGAGCTCCCTGTGCCATCAGGTACAGGGTACAAATAAACACAGGATGATCAGTAGTGAGCCCAAGACAGCTACTTGGACTTTGTCACCCCCATTAAAGGGCTGGAAGTTTCCCACAGCACAGATATCACTTACTTCGAAAAAACCAGGAATGCTGATTTCTGTAAAATACAGAGCACATCCAGGAAACAGCAATCACAAGTCAGTGAATAAGCTGGTGTAAAGCAACCAACCCCTTTAAAAGTCTATTAAAAGACAGTTTGGGTTCTGACTTAACAGCAAGTAAGACTTCTGTGCATTAATGAGCTTATCTAACTAAGCAGTTCAAGGTACATTAGCTGCTCGAGTTCTCATCCAGGAAGAAACCAAGAGAGGTACATATACTTGCTCTTGAGAGCAAATCACCAACTGCAACCATTTCTGCATTCCAGAAATCACTATGATCTTGGACAAGTGACAACAGTTGAAGCAGGAGAAGGATTAGTCAGGCTGCTCTGGCAAACTGGAGTTGTTGGGAAAGCTATCCTTTCAGGCTAGTGATGGCCAGTATCAACCCAAAAGGCTTAAGGCTCCTAACGATGCCATCACCCCATCAGCTAATCCAAGCACATAAGCTTTGCTTAGAGCGCTGCATTAGTCACTTTCCACAAGGCCACGGGCTGCACTTGGTTTTAAACAAGAGTAGCTGCAATCACTTCATCCTGGGGAAGACAGGCTGCATAATTTACTTAAGGGGCATACCCTGAGCTAAAGAGCTCCTGAGATAAACCCATCAGTTTCAGAGAAACTGTCCCTATTTTAAACCAAATCCCATAAATCCCCATAGCCAGTGGGCAGGAAGAGAAGCACGTTCTCTTACTAAGCTCTCCTCCTACAGCCGACTTCTGCCTGCCACAACGCACGCAGCCAGTCTGAAGAGCAACAAGAGATGGGCACTGACACAGGGAAACATGAGAAACCCCCTTACTGGGGTAAAACATCACAGCAACAGAACTTCACACACCTCTCCACCTTATTTTGAGCCCAACCTTAACAGCTCCACTGTTGTCTTCTATTTCTACCAGTTCTACCAAGGCAGTTCTTAAGTCAGTCTGGAGCAAATTCTGCTTCTCACTCTTGAGCTAGAAACCTGAACAGTGACTTGCTTTCTATTTGTCTTCTAACAGAAGAGATTAGAGGCACAGAGTGCAGTCTGAGTAAGAGCTTGTATTCTGCAGACCACTAATAGTCTGGGTGCCCTGACCTGCCAGCATTTCTCTCTCTTCCACTACTGGAGAGCAGATAAATGCATTTCACATTCTGTGCCTCTGCCTGCAAGCTTTTAGCTGAGCTGCCAACCTCCCACCAAGATCAAAATAATACATGACTTGCCAGTAACTTTTGACTCTGTAGGTCACTCACTAAGGCAGAGAAGCTGACTCTGCCTTACAGACCAGTTATATTTTGGCACCACAGGCTGTACTTCTGTCCATCCCCCAGTTAACCCTAAGAACAGCCTTTAAATACCATAATGGTCTTCAGTAGTATAAGCTTAGAAAACCAGTGCAAGACACTGTGCTGCAAAAGACAGTCTTGGCTTTACTATTTCTTGATGCAGAGACAAGACAAGAAAAGCCTAATTAAGTGTCACAGGAAGTTTCTTTACAAAGCCCGTTTTGTTTAGTGATTGTTCCCGCTCCACAAAAAAAACCCAAAGAGACCAACAGAGATAGTATCAAGCTGGAGTACATTTCCAGTCCTCTGTGTCTGAAAGAACTGAACATGTAACCTTGCACAGCCTCAAGAATCAACTCTCCAAGGGTCAGAACTGTGCTCTCTCAGCAGGAAGGAGCCAGCTATGATACCCTTCAAAGACATTTCCAGTGCTCCCCCTCGAACATGGCCACTCTGCAGCCCCAACAGCACCCAGGTATCTTTGTCACTAGATGTCAGTAAGATGGCATTTCCTACAGAAGAGGAGTGATGCTTCCCTTCTGACAGGAAAAATATGGAAGTCGACAGATTGGCAGCATCTCTTCAAATCTGAGATTGTCCCTCCAAGCAAAACTCACAGGAACACGCACAGCTTTTACTGTAGGGAAAAACAGTAGCTACAGCTCTGACAGCATTCAAGAAAACGTTGCCCAAGCAGACACCACATGAGCCCATACACAGCTGGAAGCCTGCAATACCCAGACTTGGGAGCCACAGAAGCCATCCAGACTCACCTACCTGGGAAAGTTCCAGGCTCAGATTTTGGCAGCCTGAGGCTAAAACTTGGCAGCAACTTTGTCATACTAAAGCAAGCAGAAAACAGATCATGGGCTCACACATCTTATGGAGAGAAAAGCAGATCAAAAGCAAGTGATTTCCCAGTAGGGAGACAAGTCAGCTACACTGGGCAATAAGCACGGGCTGTGCTTCCTGCAGCTTTACCGAATCCCAGCTCAGGGAAGAATGGAAATGGAAAACCATCTAGGAGGGCTGTTTGATAGGAGCCTTAGAACAAGCAGTTCAGCATCAGTAGCGCCGCGTTCTGCCTCAGCAGGTTTTCCAGGGAGAAAGCAGAGGGTGCAAGCCATGACCCAGCTAATTCACGTTTGGATTAGCAGTGCACGCAAATAGTTTTCGGTGAAGTACCGGCCCGATTTAACAGAAAAAAACCTTTGCTCAGGCTGACCTGACGCATCGGTGCCGGCCTTCCTGTGCCACACACAGCCCGATCCGTCCCCACCCTCACCCGCTGCAGCAGCACAGGTATTCCCAGCAGTGAGCTGAGCAGCAGCAGCAGTTAATAAGCCCCCTCAGCCCCAAACACTGTGGGATAACGGGGTCACACAGTATTCTCTTAGAAGGGGGCTGAGAAAAATCTCTCCCGGTGGAGCCCCGCTTCCCCTCCCTCCCTCCGTCCTTCCGTCCCTCTCTCCCGGCTCCAGGCTCACTACCGCTCCTCCGCCACGGCAGCCGGCGAGGACTTCGCCCTTCAGCCGCCCCCCGCCCTGGAGAAGGCCCGCGGACCCCAATGCCCGGCCAGCGC
>VWZD01009772.1:4713016-4771557 GCA_013396695.1 Sakesphorus luctuosus
GCCCCCAATGCCCGGCCAGCGCCCACAGAGCCGCCACCCGCGGCAGCTCGGCCACCGCCCGGCCGCTCGCGGCAGAAAGCGCCGGGCCGCAGGAGCCGACGGGCGGAGGGGCGGGGGCCGCGCGGCCCTGCGGGGAGCGGAGCGCGGGCCGAGTCCGGTGCCCTCACCTNGGGCGCGCGGGAGGGTAGCATGGCGGCCGCGCTCGGATTGGGGCTGGGCGAGGGGAGCGCACGGACAGGAGGCCGCATCCCGCACGCACAGGCCAGAGGCCGCCGTGCCGTTGCACGGAGCTGTCAGCTCTCGCTGGCCCCGCGCACAGGAATCCCCGCCCCAGCATCCGCCCTCGCAGCGCTGCGCCCGCGGTGGAACCGTGCCTTGGTTCTCCCTGCAGTGCTCCCGCTGGACGCGCGGACCCAGAGAGCCCCGAGCGCCCCGCCAGGACCCGCTGTGCAGGGAGGGGAAGCGGGAGGCCGGGCCCGTCCTGGCCCACACTGCAGCCGCCTTCGGCAACCCGGCAAGAGGCAGGTGGAACAGCGGCACAGAGTGCCCTCATCCCACGGGGATCACGCTTTGGAGCAAAAGGCAGGACAGAGGAGGCTGGGGGGAAAAAACGACACAAGGCAGGAGTCCAATAAAACTATGTTTATAAATAAAAACAAGGAGATTGGTGTTGTTTTTATAAAACCAAGTGGGTAGGGAAGGGCGAGGGGTGAGCAGTGGCCAGGGAGGCTGCTGGGGACAGGCCGACTCCAGCGGGCAGAGGGGAAGGAGAGGCTTCAGGGAGTCAGGGAGATGAACTGAGATCTGGCAGAGGGGCTGCAGGGGTAACACAGACCCCCAAAGAGCAAAATACATTTCATCTCCATCGTATAAAAATTGCAAACACAAGAAAGACCAAAGGAGGCAATGCTTGCAGAGAAGCCACAGTGTGGCAGGAGGAGAGGGCGCCGGGGCGCCAGCACCAACAGCAGCAGGGTCGAGCGTGTCCATACTGTACCGTGCTTGGCCCTGGGCATGGGGAAGGGGCTGCCCCAGCCCGAGGCACATCTCTGAGTACCCAGAAGAGGAAGGAAGGGCAGGGAGCGCTGGAGCAAACAGATCCAACTGTCCTGGCATGTCTGCAGGCGCTGAACCCCGAGGCCACAGTTCAGGCTGCAGCTGCCCTCCTGGGAGGGCTTGTGTTGCCACCAAGCACCACTGACAGCCCAGAAGGAGCCAGGCTGTCCCAGAGCCCTGTCCCTCCTGGCAGCCCGGCCAGCAGCACTCATGGCACTGGGCAGAGGGGGAGGCAGACACATCCCCTTCATAGGGCAAATACAGGGGACCTCCTTGTTTCCTCAAAGCATGAAAGCAAACCAGTTGTGATCCCCCCTTGCATTCTAACTCTGTCCAGGCCCTTAAAGGTATCACAATGCTGAGCAGCAGCGCGACAGCAGGAGGGAGAAGGCCAGAGCTGCCACCACCAGCCCCAGGCATGGGACAGCCCCTACAAATGGGACAGGCAGCAGCACAGCACAGGCAGGACAAAGAGCAGGATGGAGGGAGCAGAGCTCTGCCCTTAAATCCCCCCAAAGTACCCAAGGACAAGTGTAGGGCACTGAGTCACGCAGGAGACTGCGCACAGGCACTCACCACCACTCTGAGCTGGACACAGAGGTACAGCCCCAGCCCTGAGCCTCACGGCCTGGGCAAGGTAAAGGAGGGTCCTGCCATGGGGTAGTGTCAGGCTCAGACCTGGCCCAATATATGGGCAAGAGAAGGGAGGCAAGTGGGAAGTGGTAGCATCTCTCCACTCCCCAGAGGCACTGAAGCCCTGGAACATTCATGCATTAGCCAAAAGGCAACTACAATGGGATTTAAAATACATATATAAGGCTGGTCCCTGCTACCCTCTCAGGGCTGTGGGAAGGGCAGGGCATCTTCCGTGAGGGGGAGGAAAGAAGCCATCTTCAGCGCCATGCGTGCCCAGCGCCCCTGGAGCTCCGTGTCCTGCTGTCGGGCCACGCCACGCTCCAGCTCTCCCCCCCACGGGCGGCAGGCTCAGAGAAAGTCAAACACCCCGTAATTCTTTGCTGCTTGATAGAAGAAACACAAAAGGGTGAAAAGAAAGAAGAGATATTTAGGGTGGAAGGACCAAGGCAGCAGCGACACACGTGCAAGCAGCACAGGGCGCTGGGACGGATGCGGATTAATGGGGTTAGAGAGGATGGCAGGAGGGAATTACCATTGGCAATACACAAGTCTGGTGGCGGGATGGGCTGGCAGCACCCAGCAGGCCTGCCAGGCCTGTCCACCCCGCTTGAGGAGGGATTAGAATCAAGGTTTAGTTCCATTTATTATTTTTTTCCCTTCTTTTTTCTTTTCGTTATCAAGACAAAAAAACAAAAGAAAAACCATAAAAAACCAAACCAAAAAAAAAAAAAGAGGTGAAGCCAGGGCTGGTCCTAGGAAACAAACGACAGGGATGGAGGGGGAAGGAGGGACAGCAGACAGACAGGGGATGGGCGCTTCACATTACATCCACAAAGAACTCACTGGGGTTGCCCATGGCCATTCGGAAGGACTGTCTACTGGCTGTCAGTTCGGGGGGCACAGAGGCCAGGTCACGGCCTGGTGGCGCCCCGGGGGGCCCCATGGCTGAAGGCGGTGGAGGCATCAGCAACATGGGGGGGCTGAAGAGAGGGGGTAGGCCAGGTGGCCCATACGACTGCTGGCTGTGGTGGCTGCGGATGCTGTGAGCCAGAGAGTGCTGGCTGCGCTGGCTGTGCTGGCTGGCCGGCACTGAGCGCTCGCTGGCCGCACGCTCGCGCCTCATGCTGCTCCTCGTGGTGTGGTCCGACTCGCTCCCACTGCCACCTGACTTCGACTCCCCAGTCTTCTCTCTCTCCTTCCTCCTCTCGCTGCCGCTGCGATTGGAACCGCTACTCCGGCTCCCTGCGAAGCACATGAGGCATGGTTAGGTGGCAGCTCAGACAAGTCAGGAAGAGTGGATGCCCCTCTAGCCAAGAGAGGACTACAGTGTGCTCCAGCACATCCATCCATTAGCACAGTCTGTGCTCTCAGTGTTCCACCAACTCCGAGTCCCACGACCCTTCCAAGATGGCTTTTGTCCTTGCTCCCCTCACATCAGACCTCGTCTAAGCGTCCTTTCCCTGTTGTTTCCCTGTACTGAACAGAGTACCTGCCCATCTACAGGCGTATTTTAGCCCTTTTCACTCACCTTCACTGTGCTGGCTGCCTGCACTGCCCCCTCCGTAGCTGTAGCCTGGGTCAGGGAAGCCGGGATGGGGGTTGTATGGATGAGGCGGTGGATACTGATACGGGAAAGCCATAGGCCAGGGTGCGGCTCCCGGGTGGGGGAGCGGTGCCAAAGTGTCCTGATCGGAGGCACCACTGGAGCCATCGTGATCATGAAGAGACAGGTTAGCCATGTCTGCAAGAAAAGAGAGAAGAGGGGTTAATCCAAACAGAAAGACAACCACTTGTCATGAAGCAGCTCCCCATCCACTGTTGCTGATGGACAAGGACAGGATACACAAGGAGACACAAGAAGCTGGCACTCTCCCTGCTAGTCAATGCCACCATTTGTGCTTCCTGTCTGGACAGCAGCCAGGCTTCCTGAGTCCAAACTGCCACTCTAACACAGAGAGTGGCTTGGTGGGAAAGAACCACATCAGAGCTACAGCTCACCCTGCCAATTCCTTCCCCCCATCCCTCTTATTTGAGCAGAACCCAGTTGCCTGAGCACCAACCCCTTGCCAGCACTGGAAGTGCAGAGCCTGGAGACAGTAAAGACTAAGACTCTGCTAGGACTGCCCTGAAGAAAAGATCACACAGCAGGTGACACTGTTAATGCTGCTTCCAACTTCATGACCCCAGCAGCATGACAAGGGAGCTGGGATATTCTTCATCACTCTCTTAACACAGTCTGTGAAACAAGGGGCCCAGCTTCATGGCAATGGCTGTAGCTGTCTCCCCACAGTGTCAGCAGGGCTCTGCAGGACCTCTAACCCTCCATCCTCTCCCTCCCACACATGCCAAGGGCCATACTTCCACAGAGGTCCCCAAAGATGTAATAGCACTGCTCCGAGAAGGTAATCTTGTTCACGGTGTGTCGGATGTAGCCAGCCTTCAGCAGATTGCTGGCATATTTGCGGGATTCGCGGCGGTCTGTGAAGCCCTCCACATGGTGATAGAGCCAATCCACCACATCTGAACCTGCCACCAAATATAAGAGTTAGATACAGCCAAGACTGGAAGACAGTGGCTCTTGAGGCAGTGAGTCACACCACAGCCAAGAAAAAGTGGGCCAAAAGGTGAAGAGGAGCTGCAGAGCCAAGAGTTCAATTTGTGACTCTGGCTTGGTTAGTTTATGGTGACAGAGACACTCCCTTGGACATCTGCCTGGAAAACAGGCCACACATTCCCCAGTCCCTGCCGCTGCTGCAGGCAGCACAGTCTCTTACCAATGAAGGCGTTAGGGATGGTGATCTTCAGCCACATGCGGTCACGCACCTCAAGGCCTGACTCTGGTGAGGCCATGGCTTTGACAATGGTGGCCATGTCACTGTGGATGGACAGGTGAAAGTCATCGAGGCCTGTGGTGTGGACAAAGAAAGGGAGGCAGAGGTGAGAGAGGACAGAAAAGACAAAAGAGCCACATGAACGCATCACACACGGGAGAAATGGGCCAGGGAACAATACATCGCAGACAGCCTTGGGGCACATGCTGTGTATCCCCCCTTCCAGCTTTCCCATTTTATTCTTCACATGCCAGCCATTTCCTCTTGGGCAAAACCCAGGCAAGAGTCACAAACTTACAACAAACTCCTGTCTTTTTGCCTCACCTGAGCTCTCCAGATCCTTGCTTCTGTATTCCAGAATTTCCAAAACCTTCAGAAAGCAACCAAAAGAGCCCTGTGCTCAGCATGACCCTGCCCCACGTCAAGGCTCTTCACTCCCAGCTGCCTCCTCCATCCTGCCCTATCTGCTGTCTGGGAGGGCAATTGCTCCAGGGACATGCTGAATCTCTCTGGCCCTGCATTCCCTGACGCTAACCCTGACTGGTCTGAGCCTTTTCTCTGCATCTGCCACAGCTCCTGATTGCACACAGGCTCCTCTACTCTCCTCACATAGAAAGCTAAAAAACCTGGTATTAATTCACCCAGGCAGAAATGCCACTGATCCAAGTGCCAGCATGTTGAGAGCTGCCTCTTTCCCAGTCCCTGGGCAGGGTAGACCTCGCCCACTCCAGCTGTCCCCAGCTAGATGTATTGGTCCCTTCACAGCACAGTAGCACAGTGAAGGCGAAGAGGCCGTGCAGTGGGCAGAGCACGGAGGCACAAGCACTTACGTTCAGTCTCTGGGATGGAGCTGGTGATGGAGGAGCTGGTGGAAGTGATTGTGCTCATGGATGGACTCATACCGTACGCTGGGTAGGTGCCAGTCATCGCTGCCGTGTGAGACACCCAGGCTGCTGGGTCGATGGGCCGGATGGGCTCACCTGCCAAAAAGAAAGAGACAGTCAGTAACTGTAAGAAATGATCACCTCATCAAAACAACCTCTGGGAAGGGACAGGGACTCAGCACAGCCCATTCCATCCCCAGTATCTGCCGGGACTCACCCGGATCGGAGCATGGAGAGTCTGGCCCAGCCCAGATCCGCTGGGGAGCAACTGGGAGAGAAAGAAGAGAGGGAGGGTCAGCAGGAGAGGTGCAGAGGGAGAGATCCCCCTATGGCTCAAGGAGGGGTTTCTCTTTCCTCTGGCGCCCCGAGCAAGTGACCTCCCTGCCCCAGTGAAACGCGTCCCCAGCGTGATGTGGGAAAGAGGGCTGGGCTTATGGGCATTTTGGTCTGGGCACAGGACATTGCAGCCTCCAAAAAGGAGAGCTGAACCCCATCAAACCCCAATTCAGTGCCACATGGAGTCAAACATACAGGGGAAGAACAAGACAACAACCAAGTAAGTGCTTAAGGCAGGGCTCTCACATGAGCTAGGCACCAGCGTTAAGGGTGGGTCAGCTATCCACTTACTCCTGGGTAACGAGAAGCAGCCCCGTGGGCTGGGGTCCCAGCACTTGGCCACCGTCAGGGTGATGGGCCTGCAACAAAAATGTGAGAGTTAGAACCAGAGCTTGGCAGTACAAACCTCTGCCTGATGGGTGGATCCAGAGTGCTGGCTCTCTCCTAGGAGACAGGGAAAAGCTGACAGTAAAGTGCCCTTGTTTCAATCCAGCTATGGGTTTCCTTAGCGACATGAACAAAATTATGTGACCCTGATGAGGGTTGCTGATGACCCAAATACAACAGAGAATCACAGAGCAGCTGTCTTGGAACGGACCTTTAGATGTCATCTAGTCCAACCCCCCTGCAATGAGCAGGGACACAGTATCCCCACAAAGAAAGGGGCACAGACCACAATTCCCCACCATTCTGTTGGCTGCAATTCTTGCTTTGGGCATGAAAACCCAGGAACCAAAGCAACACCAAAACCCTAAGTTCCGAGCTTCTGTAGAGCCACTGGCAGAAGTGGCTGGAAGACATGACACACACACCCCAAGCACACACTGTACAACTGACCCAGGAGTTAAGGACCAACCCAAGTACTTACCCCGGCTTGTGCACAATCTCCCTCAGCACCCGCACAGCATCATCGTTGCTCATGTTCTCAAAGTTGATGTCATTTACCTGCAAATAACATAAAGAAGTGAGTCCAAGAGATGTGACCAGAGGCTGAGCTCCCCACTCAGCTCAGCAGTGACTCAGCTTCCCTCTTTCAAGCACAGCTTCCTGGGTCTAGCCTGCCAAAATTTGCAGGGAGGCTTCTGGGTCTTTTCTAACTGCTTTCCCAGGCCCAAAGTTGGAGATACGTGGGCGTGAAGTACCTGCAAGAGCATGTCTCCTGGCTCAATCCTGCCATCAGCTGCCACAGCGCCACCCTTCATGATAGAGCCAATGTAAATGCCTCCATCCCCACGCTCATTGCTCTGTCCCACAATAGAAATGCCCAGAAAGTTGTATTTCTCTGAAGGGATGGAAAGAGACAGAAGTAAGACACCACAAAGCCACAAGCACAACTGACCTAACCTCAAACAAACCACATACTAACAATGGTTGCTTGCACCCCTGTCTCAGAGAGATGTCCTGAGAAACTCTTGAGAGACCAGTGCTTCAAGACAAGCCACTTTCCTACAGAATCCATCTTCTCACTCCTCCCCTATGTGTTCTCTTTGCCCCCTCCCCAGTTCCCTCTCCGCCACTCAAACCCACTCTGGAAGGACTCCACGCACACCTCCCACTCACCCATATTCAGCGTGACCGTGATGATGTTCAGGGACATGGTGGAGTCTGTGATGCTGCTGAAGGACGATGACTGCAACGCAAGTGAAACATGAGATGTTCTCATGTGCCTCAGTAACATTCCCAGCCCCAGCTTTCTCCACTTGTCTTTCCTCTCTGCCACTCCCTGTCACACCACAGCCACCACCCACAACTCCAGTCTCATGCTGGGAGCTTTGCAGAGCCAGAGAACATCAGCCATGGTCCTTATGACCTCTCCACAGCCAAGGCAAAGCCTGTGGTCCCAGCTCTTGAGGCTACATTTGTCTAGAAAAGGTTTATAGCACTTTAAAAGTCTCAGCACTTGGACACCAACTGTCCCAAGCTGTAACCACAGCAAACACAGCTGAATCCCTGAGAGGGATTCACCAGGCAGCCTGCCATTCCCTGCACTGCCTTTCCCAGGATACCCAGCCCCTCTCTGGGTACCCGCTCAATGCGTGGAGCCTTCTGTTTCCGCCGGCGTCGCTTGTGCCTCCTCATGAGACGGGAAGCACTGCTTTGCTCTGTTGAACTGCTAAACCTGCAAGTGAAAGCAAGAGTCAGCTCTTCTGCTGCCAGGATGGTGCCTCTGGCAGGAAGAGAGCCATGGAAATAGCACAGGGAATAGAGGACTGCAAGGGCAGAGGGGAGAACATGCATGTTAGTGACAGACACTAGTACAGGGAGTTGCTGGGTGAGACAGAAGTAGGTCTGAGCCCAGGATTACTATGCCCTGCAAAGGCATCTCTTTGTGCTGGGAGTCAGGGGAAAGTTAATGTTTCTCCAGGACTTAAGTTCTCCTACCTGCTGGTGGAGTCATCTTCATCTGAATCGAAGAAGCTGGTGGTCTCCAGCTCACTGCTCATGAGTGTGGAGGAGCTCTCGTACCCGCCCAGGTCTCGGCGCCGCTCCCCCTTCACTGTCCCATTCACCCTGGGTGCTATGAAAAACCAAGACTCAGTGTGCTTGAGACAACCCCTTCCCCTACACAGAGCTCATGGCAGCCTTCTCAGAACAAATCTGGCCACCAGACAATCCTATCTAGTGCCAGCCGGCTCCCAGTGTGCCCTGGGATCAGATCCATCTTCTGTGGGATACCTCTTCTATCGCTACCAGATGGGGAAGAAGCTGGTGGTCCACTAGGAACAATGCTGCTAAACTTGTGGAAGACTTGCAGCTGTTTCCTTGGTAAAGCAAGGAGCAGCACCGAGTGATAAGGTTACAGCACACTCTGCTTTTCAGCTACGGGGGACTGAGGCACTACTGTCTTCTCTTGAGGTTTCTGTAGGAGGCATCTCCTTTGACCCCAAAGTTCTGATGCTACACAGGTGTTAGCTCTTCCCTTCAGTGTGAGGCTACGACCCTTATAAGTGCCATGAAACAGCCCTTCTAAGCCGGTAAGAATTCTGCAAAGCAGACAAAGCTGCTCCAAGTCTGGAGATGGTGCCTCCACCATGCCCCAGCAGAGCTCTCACCATGTTACCAACACTCACCATGCTCGGGCCCATCTGTCCGACGAGGTCGTTCCCTTTGTGATGACACCACTGAGTCGGTTTCTGTCTCGTTGTCCAAGTTTTCCCGACTCCCCCCAGTGTTAGGGCTACGATGTGATAAAAAGAACAAATATGTCCAAGAGGGCACAACTTGAGCAGGCTCTCTATACCTCTGTGCTGGCCAGCACAAGCTTCCAGCCATCAGCTGTCTCTTTCTTGAGGGACAGGAACAACCACAGCACGTCTATAAGTACAGGGCAAAGGACTGGGGATACTGTGCCAGCTCTTTGCCAGCTTCCCTGCGCTATTTTCAGCATGTCCTTGCTTGTTGAATAATGTAGCTCCACTTCAAATTTGCTCCCAGCCCCATCCGCCTCCCCTCTCACTGGCTGTGATCCCTGACAATTTGGGTAGGAGTATCCCAGCCCTTGCTCAGAATTAAAACAAACCCACTATGTGTTCCTTGGAAACCCGAACAGATGTCCAGGTAACTTACTGGAAAGAGGGGGGTCTGGAGTCTCCAATTCCTCCTGTGCGCTCCATGGAGGGTGGCAGCTCTGTCTGGTTGTCGGCACAGACCGAGCCAGCATCTGAGTGGGAACCCTCTGCAGACACCAGCTGGAGGGATGAGACAGAGAAGAGAATGGCTGCAGCACTGGGAAAACGTTTACAAGAGTGGCCAAAGGAGCTGGCCAAAAGCCTGCCTGGCCCAACCTCATCTCTGATGGCAGACAACAGCAGATGCCCAGGAGCGCGTATGGAAGGTATGGAACAGGCCAAGCATGTAGCAACGTTCCCCCTCAATGCTTTCCCAGACACTGGATATTCGTGGCTCAGGAATTCCTGACCCAGCAGTGAATCCTGGGTGGCTGACAGACCTGCTTAGACACTCTGACAACACCTGCACACCCACACCACTCACTCAGGTAACCTTTAGCACACGTCCTGTAGCAGTGAGTGGATTCCACCAGTTCTTCTCACATTGGAAGAGGCAGCTACCAAGTCATTCCTTTCCTTAGTTCTAGCAACCTCTACACCTCTGCCTTCAAGTTGTGGAACTAGCAGGACTTTCACCTCCCAAGCCCTCAGAAGTTGGGGATAACAGAGCTCAGGCTGGCTTTGAAATAGATTCCTGAAACAGGCTCTTTTTCTGGCTTCCATACATACTTTGCAAACTTTCAGGTTGTGTCCAGCTTATTGGTTTGGGCACAACCTTCAGCCAGTCTCTGGGAGGCTCAATAGTTTTCCCAGTGCAGAAATTCAAGAAAGGATCAAACTCCAGGAACTCCTTACCAATCATGGTTGTGGGGTAGCCCTGGCACACCCACATCCATCCCTCTGGCTCCATAATAAACCTCCAATTTCAAAGGAATTCAGTTGAGTTTCCACGGGCTTGCCAGTGGAATGAAACAGAGGACAGCCCAAACGACCTATTCCTCAATATTGCTCCCTATCCATGTTTGCATGCTACCCCCTTTCAAGCTGCAATGAACAGGATTAATCACGACAGCGCTGAGCAGGAGGATAATAAAAAGCCTCTTCCTTGAAAGAAGCATTCAGGGACCCCCAGAGCTGGCAGGGCCCAGAAAGGCTCTAGGGTAACGGATGCCCCACTGTGGGACAGGACAGAAGGATCATGAAACATGGGCTGGAGAGGAGCTGATAGCTGCTGCCCAAACCATAATGCCCAGTGTCAATGCAGAGGCAGCACTACTGCTTGCTGTTGAGGGAACCACAACTGCCTGGAGCCAGGAGCAGATGCCAACTTGGGTGCTGGCGGCACAGCACATTTACACAGGTCTTGAGCACTTCCCAGCATCAGTGATGAGAGAGCTGTGCCCTGCCCACCTTCGAGAACTGGGGAAACCCCAAGTAAGGGGTTGATAAGATGATCCACAGATCATTATTAGGGCAAAGGGACAGAGGTCTACTGCCAGAGAGGCACTAGGAGTTGAGACACAGATGTAGCTGGGGCAAGGAAGAAAGAGCAGCCCTGAAAAAGCTGCAGCTAAGGCAGCAGACAGAGCAGAGAGCAGCCTGGGGTGTCAAAAGCTGCAGAGCGCGTCCCACAAGCCCCAGGACAAGCCCAACGGCTCCTGATCTCACAATTGTCTAACCAGCTTGTCTCACACTGGCTCAGCTTCCCTCCCTCCAGCAAGCCCCAGGCACATGCCTGGCTCTGTTCCTGGCACCTTCCTGGTGACATGTCTTCCCAGGACACATCCCAATCCTTAAGGGTCACATCCCTGCTCTGGCAGCCACTGCCTAGGAGCATAGAGGAGAAGATATGCTGGAAGTGGCCAGTGTTGCCTAGGGAGAAGTCATATAACACTCTTGAAAATCTCAAGGCAAGATCAGGCAAATAGATATGGACAGAGGGAACTAGCCACAGGCAGCTGTCAAACAGCAGTGAGGAGAGTAGAGGGGGTGTTCCCAAGCTGGGGGAGGACTGATGTCTTCCTCTAACAGGCTGGGATATCCTCCAGGGAAGGTTTTGATCACCACCCTGCACTTTTCCTGCCTCTTACACTGTCAGGAAATACTCAGTTGGATTCAAGCCCTCATCTTTCCCTGTCACTAAAATTAGTACTGAGTTCCTAAAATAGCCTCATCCCATCCCATCTGTCAGAAGCAGCATAGCAAGTGCTCCCCTACTGGGTCCCAAACCACCCATGGACAAGGAGACTCTCGTCACAGATAAGGAAAAGGGATCATCAGCTGTGCATAAAGTTCCCTGGGACTGTCATCACCCTTTCTACACAAGAACCAATAGCAGTGCTCACTCTAGGCACAAGTTCCCTGCAGGGATCTGGCCTAGCAGAGCAGCAGCATGGTGGTCACACCAGCCAGACTCACACCAGATCCATGTCAGTCACCCTGAGCAACCACAGAGACCCTACAAGGAAAGCCAGCAGCTGCAGGGATGCACAGAGCATAAGGAAAAGCACACCAGCTGAAAAAAAAAAAGCAATGGAAAGGGTTCAGAGACTCTGGGACTCCCCACAGGGCAGGTGAAAGCAAAAGGCAGCTGGAAAGGGCGGGGTGGGGAGATGTCTCAGTGCAGATGCAGCAGCAGTGGGATGAATGCAGAGGGTGGATGGTGGCCAAGAGCTGGACACAGGCTGTTTTCCGAAGGGCCTGGATAACCACTAGAGGGAGGACAGCCGGCATCTGGCCCCAGCTCTTTGTGTGGGAGCCCAGCACATCCTTTCCTCCTGGTGCAGAGTGCAGGCAGGAGCCCGCCCTGCACTCTATTCCCCTGCCTGGAATCCCAGCAGCAGTCAGGCTGGCAGTGGGCACCTGCCTGCCCTTGTCACCCCCACCCTTTCTCCCTTACGTGCCCCCAGCTGAGGCCTCACTGTTTGATGCAGGGATGGAAGTAGAATTAGGTCTGACCTAGCCTGATTTGCTGAGGGGCCATCTGGAAAAAGGCACTTTAGTCTTGGCTCTGCTCCTGGTGTAGATCCACACACTCCCATCAGCACAAACTGCAGCTCAGCAGAGGAAAAATGGGATGATGGGCTGTGGAGACTGAATGTCCTCTCTCCCCACCAAAAAAAGGATGCCCTTGGGCCTGAGGGAGGCATGCAGGCAGGGGACAGAGCATGTGCATGGCATGGCACAGAGGGAAAAGCTTGTCCTGTAGCTGCCCAGGCAGTACCTTTAGTCTTCAGGGCAGTCAAATCCAGTCCGCTTCACCAGCACTAAAGTCACTTAAGCCCTTTGCACCAGTCAGTGGAGCGGAACTTTCCTTGGAAAGCTGACCCTGCCATAGGGGCACACGGGTTATGCTGTGAACAGGCCATGACCACAACCTCTGCCAGGCATCAGTTACCATGAGCTCTCCATGACATCCCACATCTTCCCTGGAACGGGGGACCCAGCACCACAGAGCTCCCTCTCCCTCTCCAGCGGGACTGGAGTGTGGCAATCCAGCTCATCAGCGTTGTTAGCAGTCAGCACACCAGCAGCATGGAGCAGTCCCTGTGCCTTCCTTGGCACTACACATCCAAACAGGTTTTCAGAGAGGGCAGATGCAGGCAGTGAGATATCAAAGCAAGGGGCTTGCTTACCCATGACACCACCCGGCCGTTGAAGCAGGGAAGCTTGGCATTGTCATCCGAGATCTCTTCTTTCACCACCCTGCAGAGGGGAGAGGAGGCAGTCAGAGCTGGATCCAGGATTTCAGAGGAAAAGGAGATACCCAGGTGGCTATCTGCACCCACCAACAGGCAGCCCAGGCTTGAGGACAGAGCAGGAGAGGAGCAGCAGCTCCTGCCTGTTGTCAGGCCACACATTCCTATGCCCACAGCCATGAGTGGCAGGCTGGAGAGAAGCCAAGGGCTGAACAGCCTCTCAGTGTACATCCAGCTGTTTCATCCCCCAATTCACAATTTAATCAGTAAAACCAAAATTCAGGTGCATATCATAGAATTGTTTAGGTTGAAAAAGACCTCAAAGATCATCCAGTCCAACCATTAGCCCAGCATTGCCAAGCTCACCACTAAATCATATCCCCAAGTGCCACATCTACATGTCTTTTAAACACCTCCAGGGACAGCGACTCCACCACCTTGCTGGGCAGCCTGTTCCAGTGCTTGACAACCCTTTTGGTGGAGAAATGTTTCCTAATATCAATCTAAACCTCCACTGGCACAACTTGAGAACATTTCCTCTTGTCCTGTCACTTGCTGCCTGGGAGAAGCCAAACCCCACCTGGCTACAACCTCCTTTCAGGTGGTGGTTGAGAGCGAGAAGGTCCCCCCTGAGCCTCCTTTTCTCCAGGCTGAGTGCCCCCAGCTCTCTCAGCCACTCCTCATCAGACCCATGCTCCAGACCCATCACCAGCTCCATTGCCCTTTTTCAGACTCACTCCAGCCACTCAGTTGTAGTATAGTAATGAGGAGCCCAAGACTGAACACAGGGTTTGAGGTGCAACCTCACCAGTGCAGAGTCCAAGGGGATGATCACTTTCCCTGGTCCTGCTGACCACACTATCACTGACACAAGTGAGGATGCCACTGGCCTTCTTGACCACCTGGGCACAAGCTGGCTCATGTACAGCCACTGTCAACCAGCACCCCCAGGTCCTCTCCCAGTGGGCAGCTTTCCAGCCACTCTTTCCCCAGCCGTAGATCAGTGCGGGGTTGTTGTAGGACCCAGCACTTGGCTTCGTTGAACCTCATACAACTGGCCATCAATCCAGCCTGTCCAGATCTCTCTGCGGCCTTCCACCCTCCACCACATCAACACTTGCACCCACTTTAGTCATCTGAGACCTGAGGGTGCCCTCGATCTCCTCATCATGATAACTGACAAAGATATTAAGCAGAACTGAGCCCTGGGGAACACACTTGTGACCAGCACACAGCTGGTTGTAGCTCCATCCCCAGCACTCTCTGGGCCCCGTCCTCCTGAGTTTTTTACCCAGTGAACAGTGCCCTTGTCCAAGCCATGAGCAGTCAGTTTCTCCCAGAGAATGCTGTGGGAAGTGGTGTCAAAGGCTTTACTGAAGTCCAGGTAGACAACATCCACAGTCTTTCCTTCATCCACTAACCATGCTACCCTGTCATAGAAAATCAGGTTGGTCAAGCAGGACCTGCCTTTCCTAAACCCATGATGGCTGGGTCTGATTGCTGGGCTGTCCTGTATGTGCCATGTGACGGCACTGAAGATGATCTGCTTCATGACCTTCCCTGGCACTGAGGTCAGGCCGACAGGCCTGTAGCTCCCTGGGTTCTCCTTCTGGCCCTTCTTGTAAATGAGTGTCACACTTACTTCCAGCCAACTGGGACCTCCCTGGTTGACCAGGACTGCTGGTAAATGACTGAAAGTGACTTGGTGAGCACTTTCACCAGCTCCCTTAGTACCCTTGGGTGGATCCCATACGACCCCATGAACTTGGGTGTGTCTAGGTGGTGTAGCAGGTTGCTGACCATTTCCTCTTGGATTATGGTGTCTTCATTCTGCTCCTGGTCTCCATACTCAGGGGGTTAGGTACCCTGAGAACATACAGTCTTGCTTTTAAAGACTGAGGCAAAGAAGGTATTAAGTACCTCAGCCTTTTCCTCATCCTTTGTCACTGTTTCCTCCCCCTTCAATACAAGATGGAGAATATCCTTAGCTCTACTTTTGTTGCTGATGTTACTTGTAAAAACATTTCTATTGTTTTTTACAGCAGTATCCACAGTAAGTTCTAGTTGGGCTTTCACCCTTCTAGTTTTCTCCCTGCATAACCTCACAATATCTTTGTAGCCCTCTTGAGTTGCCTCCTTCTTCTTCCAAAGGTGATACACTCTTTTTTCCCCTGAGTTCAAGCCAGAGCTCCCTGTTCAGCCAGGCCACTCTCCTTGCCCGTTGGTTTGTCTTTCAGCACATGGGGAGGGTTTGCTCCTGCACCTTTTTCTTCTTGAACGATGTCCAACCTTCCTGGGCTCCTTTGCCCTTCAGGACTGCCTCTCAGGGAACTCTTGTCAACCAGTTCCCTAACCAGGCCAAAGTCTGCCCTCCTCCACAAGCCCAAGGTGGCAGTTCTGCTGATGCTGCTTCCTTGTTTCTCTGAGAATCAAAAACTCTCCATCATTTTGTGATTACTGCACAAGACAGCCTCCATCCACCACATCACCCACCAGTTCTTCTCTGTTCACCAATGATAGGTCCAGTGGGTGCCTTTCCTAGTTGGCTCCCTCACCTGCTGTGTCAGGAAGTTCTTCCATACAGTCCAGCAACTCTTAGATTGTTTCTGCTGTACCAGTTCGGTTATTTCTAAAGAAATACATGATTTAAACCTCTTTATAATGATCTGAAAGAATCACAACCTATGCCAGAGATTTCTAATAGATGAAAGTGAAATACATTAAATATGCTGGCTCCCAAATGTTACTGTTGCTTTTTAATTACATAAATAATATTTCAATATCACTTTGAGCTTTATAGTTGCGCCACAATGTCATGTTCTTGCATTACACAGCTGCATTACTATCAGCCTTCATAGTGGAGAGAGCACTGATAACTTTTTTCCCCCCAAGAGTGAAAAAAAAAATAAAAAATCAGTTTTCTTTGGAGAGTAAATTTACTCTTTTTATTTTAAATATCACTGGATACCTAAATACTTTTTCCACAGTGAACTGCAATCAGAACAGCTTGTAAATTCACTAGATTCAATAAATACCATCTTTGATAAATCAAATCTAATGGGAAAATAGGCTTTATCAAGCTAATTTTGTTTTCTTATCAATGACATTTTAAGCACTTATTTAATACAAAGACACATTACAAGTAGTTTGTGATACTGAGTTCCCCTTCCAAGCTCTATCTAAGGTAGCTTGACACATATTGTGCTTTAAAAAATGTAGTAACTAAATAGGGAATTGGGGGGGAGGTAGAAAGAAACCAACAGAGAAAGAAAAAAGTAACAAATGTGAAACCAAGGGAAATTATGTATTAAAAAGAAGTAGATTATAAGTAACTAGCAATACTCAGAAGTGGCATCCCATCAACAGCTCTGACAGCCCCCAAGCCAGTTCCCAACTCACGGAGAATCAAAGAGGATGCAAGTGGAGCTGTGACCCATTGCCCCAGACTGCCATCAAGTCACAGCACGCTGGGGCTCGGAGAATCAGGTACTTTGGGCTCCTGGCTGCTCGTCCTGGTGTGCCAACAGCTGCCCGAGCCACCACTGAACGCTGGACAGCGAGGCTCGCCAACACTCACAAGGCATCAGCAAAAGGCAAATGAACAGAGCTGGAAGCCCCAAACCCGGGGAGCAGGCTTGCTCCACCCTGCCAGCCCCACTGGTTGCACCAGTGGCACACATGCTCAGCAAAGGGGTGTCCCACAGGGTGAAAGGCAGCACATCAACCGGCCTTTGCTGGCAGCTGGCACTCATGATCCCTACCCAAACTGGAGAGACAGAAAAGGGACTGGACAAAGGCTACCCATCCCCAGAAGGCACAGATGAGGAGGTCACGGTTTGAGCAATCTAATCCACTCCCAGGATGTGTGTTAATTCCCCTTGCACAGATGGAGGAGCAGGAAAAGCAGGAAAGGAGCAGTAAGGATGGATTAAAACCCTGCTGGCTTAATGCTTCTTCAGTATGTTCTGTGCCAGCCTCTGCCCAAAGGCCCTGCAGCCCAGAGTAAGTGTCAAATACAGGCAGTCCCCCCAGGACCCATCCCCTTTGGTGCCCATGTCAGCCCTTTCCAATGCAGGCAAGTTCTCGTCTCCTCATTTCCAAGTGCACACACACACCCTGCCCTGGCTGCACTAGCATCCATTCATACTGTCGCCAGCAGCCTGGACCACATCCAATTCCTAGAGAGAACTTCAGGCAGAGCCAATTTTCAGTGCTGCATGATGACTGCTTGGGGACACAGAGCCCTGCCTGTGGGTGAAGGGACAGGGTGATATATTTGCTGGGTCAAGGTGACCAACTGCTCAGCACAAATGAACTATTCCACTTTCAGCGGGGACAGAGGAAACCAATCCCAAGACCCGCCCACACAGCCTCAGCTGCAATGCCCGAAGGAGAACAAGCTCCCTCTGTCCTGAAAGCTGGTCCCTCCTCACTCTTATTACCCAGTGGCTGCCCCAGACATCCCAGGGGTCAGCTCCACCCCAGAACAGTTTTCTCCCTCTTTCCCCAGCCACTACATTACTTATCACTATTTATCACCCAGATACCAGAGCATGATGGATTATATATTTAGACTCTACAGAGCAAAAACTGATAGTGCTGGAGTCAGGCACATGCCAAGCAGGAATATTTCTGCAGCGCTGCTCATGTCTGTCACCCCTTGCACCATCCCAGCTATTCGTGTCCTGCATTCCTCTCCAGCCTCAGCCTGAGTTGCAGCCTTCCTCCTCCCACCTCTCACCACCCTTCCAGTCACACTTCTCACACGGACATAACTGCAGGTTCACACATCAGAAGCCACAGAGTGAGCAGCCTCTGGGGGAGCTGTGAGCAGTGCCACGTTTCTGCTCCGCGCTTACAAGGGAGGCAGCCATGAGATGAAACTGTGGATGTGCTGGCAGGGAAAACCATCCTGTGAATGTGCTGGGAAGAGCCCTCAGCTGATGAGATCTGAGCCTGGGAATCCTGAAAGAGCAGACACAGGAGTTCAGCCTCCCTCTGTTCTCTACAAGCCTTTCCTTTAGGCTGGAGCCACCAGAGCCCAGGGAATACATTTGCCCAAGGCTGATTTCAGGGGGACTGCTTTTACTGTCCGGTTTTGAAGGTTCCCATGTCTGAAGTCCTGCTGGGGCCTGGGCACAACACGGCTGAGAATGGTGACCAGGTCAGTCTCCCTCTGTGTGGAGGCAGCCCGAGCCTTGCCCAGGCAAGCGCAGGTCCAGGCCCCTCGGTGCAGTGATGCTGCCCTGCCCAGATAATTGCCCTGTGACCCTCTTCCCACCCCCGGGGCCAGCACACATGCCGAGGCCAAGCTGCAGGCTCAGTGCCTGACCTGCACGCCCAGCGCTCCCCGGCACTCATCTGCCTTGAGTTCTCCAACAAAGAGACCTGCGGGAGGAAGGAGGGAGGGTTACAGGGGAGGCAGGCTGAGTGGGCGGATGGTTCCGCCGCCATCCCGAGCGACACGGGGCCAAGCCGGGAGGAGGAGAACGAGGGGGAGGAGGAGCGGACAAGGCTCTGGCTGCGCAGGAGCCCGGCTAGGGTGTGCGGAGGGGGCTCCAGGGCTGACACAAGCAGCACATCTGCTCCCATACAGCTGGGGGAGGGGAAGGGACAGACCTGGCAACTGGGAGGGAAGCGGAGGAAACCCAGCTCCAACCCTGGCTCCATCCCTACCCTCCCACCAGCTTCTCCGCAGGAGCAGGCAGACCCTCTCCCCGAAGCCTGGGAAGAGACTCCACGCTCCCAGCTCCTCTCCCGCTGCCTGCCGGCGGGAGCAGCTAGAACACCAATGCGGAGGCGGGTGAGGGACAGGCGGGTAGACGCTGCCTTCTCCGGGGAGTTCCAGGCCGGCTCAGGAAATTAGAGGGTATTTTATATCACAGAGTCATGTCCTAGGAATGAAGAGAAGGTGGGGAACAGCAGCGTGCACAGGAGAGAAAGGAGGCCATAAACCCCAAGCCGCGGAGCCGGCTGCGCCGTGTCAGACCCCGGCTGCGCACACATCACCAGCGCAGCTGCTGCGCTCCCACCCTCCCCGTTTCCCCTCGGTGGCCTCCAGCCCGGGTGAGGATGTGGATATAAGGGAGTTTCTAGCGTCAGCCAGCTCTGGTCTCTCCTGAGCGGGACGCACCAGCCACAGCGAGATCCCTGCGAAAAACTTGGATGGAGTAACACGAGCCCAGCAAAAGAAGAAATCCAAGAGGCTCCTGTAGGATTTGAACCCCAGATTTGGATGTAGGCTGGAGCTCAGTAGTGATTACTGCCTGTCTCTGGCAATCTAGTCCCCCAAACTGCCTATCTAAGGGCTTGCAGAAGGGAGGATACTCAGAGAGAAGCAATCACAGATGTGGTGGCAAACAGAAAAGCTGAATCTGGCATCAAGGAGTCAGTAGCAAGAAGGGCAGTGAGGGAAAGGGACTCCTCAAGCACTTGGGGACAGCTTGATGGTCAAGATGAAAAGCAGTCTGTTACAAGGGAACATGAAAACATTGAGAGGACAACTGAGCAGTGACCATTTCTAGTAGCGGAGATGAAAGAGTAAGATGATCTCCTTTGTTTAGTTCAATTATTAAGAAGAAAGACCTGCACAAAATAGCAACATTTTTTCGAACAATGCAAAGCCCAGAAATTCAAATAATAAACTTATTCTTCTATGACAACCTTCCAAAAGCACACAGATTAGGTTCGTCACTTCTCTGACCTCAACATCCCCCATCTCCTACAACCTGCAAAAGAAGAAAAACCCAATTGAACAAACAAAATCAGGAGACATTTCTACCCAATAGCAGAAGCTTCAGGGATTTACACATCAGAAATGTGATCTCATCGTCAAGACCTGTAGTACACACCTGTTAAGGCAGGGATGTCTTGCTTCCAAATGATTGTATAGATTAATAATGCTGCATAGCAAAAGGAAGCACCTTTTTGTGTTACTACCCAAATGTGAGCAGCTCCTGGATCTAGAGCAAAATTACTGTCTCTTGTGCAAGATCAAATGCTGGGGCCACAGGGATGAGCTTTGCAGCCATTTCACCAGAAGAGAAAACTGGACAAGGCAATTCTCCAAGAGAGCTGGAATTTCAGATGGGAAATAGTCCCATTAGACTAAGCCCAGAGATGACATGTGTGCTTCCCATGGGTACACAATTCCCCCAAGGCCTACAGGCCCCACCAAAGAATACACACACCAGCGATCATATGTGTATTGGCGAGACCTTGGGCTTTGCAGGGAAACAGCATCAAACAGGATTAGAGGATTTGAGCTGTCTGTCTCCTGAAGCCAGGGCATTCTTCCGGTCTTCTTCACTGTATTTCTACCTCCTGTGCAAGGAAGAGGAGTACAAATTACAGTGTGCCTTGGGGTGAAAAGGGCTCTCAAAGCATAAACAGACTGTCAGTCTCCCATTTAATTTCCTTGCCAAGACCCCAGATAGGGTATTCCCCACTGCTTCTCTATGCTGCAGCACAGATAAAAAGGGAAACAGATTTCTAGGTGGTTTAGCTCTGTCAGACCCGCGCCCCCAGAGGAGCTGCTGTCCTGACTGTCCCTACACCCCACATGAAGGTGAGCTCCCACACAGCACAGTCTTTACCTGGACTGCTTAAGAATCAAGCACAAACCAGCTGTTAGCAGCTGTCCTGCTACCACAACAAGAACACAGCTCTGCATTTGAGCAGGAAAGGCCACCTCTCCTAACCAGTCAAGGGAGCATTACAAGTACACACTCTTCTCGAAAGTGGGCACATCATGCCCATGAGCACAAGAGCAGCCTCATTCATTTTCAGAGAATGGTTTGGGTTGGAAGGGACCTTAAAGATCATCTAGTTCCAATCCCCCTGCCATGGGCCTAGAGCTTCCCTCAACCATGCTCACCTCTGCTGCCCCACAGCTTGCTGTGCTTTCTCCCCATGGTCAGCCAGGCAGCGGCTGAACAGACATCTAAGATGCCAACTGTTTTCCCCAAGAACCCCTCATCAACACATTTGCAATCGCTCCACTGGATACAGACCAGGACAACAGAGGCCCCCAGTGCAGGCAATGCTTGGCTCCAGCTGGGCCTGTGCTCAGTCCTACCGGTGTCACTGGGTGGGAGATGACAGAGGACAGACCTCCTGTTCACCTAGTCCAAAGACTGCAAAAGGAATGGCATTTAGGAAGGAGCCGCCTGGCCTCAGAGGCTTGCCAAGGAGCAGCACTTATCAAAGCAAAGCTACAGACTGATATTACAGTGAGCCCAGAGCCTTAGCAGCCCCTCCCACCTTGATCTCGAGTGACCATCTGGCTGCAGCCCTGCTCTGCAAACAAGCCCAACAGGCCTGTCCTCCACCGACCAGGAGGAGGAAGTTGCAAGGGGACTGCAGGAGGCACCTCCACGCTAATTAATCCCGCCCTGCCCAAGCCATGCTTCCTCGGAAGGACATTTACAGACATCATCAAAGGCAGCATTCTCCAGGCCCCCGAAGGTTCAGTGACACTTTCAGTCTCTTTGAATTGGAAATCAGGACAAACGGGAACTTCCAGCAGAAGCCCAGCCAGGCTCTTCACCTTGGTAGCTCAATTTCAGCTCCTCAGTAACTGTAAGAGCTTGCACAGCCCAGCACAAGGATATAAGACAAGTGCAGGGATTCACTGTGAGAAAGAAAGATTTGAGGTTAAACATCTGCAGAAATGACCTTCAGGGAATGGAGACAATTCCACAGATACAACAACAGTGACCAAAAGCTGGGCTTTTATTCAAGGTGGAAAAGGAAACAGGCCCAAAGAGGCCCCAGCCAGAGACAGGGTAAAATCCTGATGTGGTTGCTGTGGTTCACACTAATGCTGTGAGACAGCAAGCACACCGGAGGAAGGAGGCTTGGTCTGCTGTGACACTTAGCTCCATCTGGACACAGACAGAAGGAAGAGCCCAGAAGGCAGAGCTGCAACGCGGCAGTTCCTGTTGACAGAGAGAAAGGGAGAGAGGTGGGAAGTGCAGAGAGGTGGGCAAAGGGTTTATCTGGCTACTGCTGGTAGCAACATGCAAAGGACAACATCAGCATAACATGGAGCTCACAGATGAGGTGTTCAGGCTCCAAAGGGAACTCTTTGTGACTCTCCATGAGTGAGAAGTCACTCACCCTCTTCTAGGCTGGCTAGAAAAGCAACAGCCTCCCTTGAAACACCCAGGGACTACGTGCTGGCTAAGACAACAGTGAGGAGCTGTAAAGGGCGCCAAGGGCTGCTGGGAGGACAGGTGATGTTTGCACATACACAACAGTTTAGGGAGAGGACCATGGTGTCCGTGAAGGCTCTGAATGCACCATGAGAGATGCAGGGCCAGGCCTTTTCTGGCCCTCAGATGAGGGACACCAAGTCAGTCCTGCTTTTTCTTAACAGCAAGCAAGGCTCCTGCCAAGAAAGCGCTGCTGCTGTGGAATGTGCTGGGCCAGCAGTACAGCTCATTCCTGGAAAAGCATCAACTCAGCGGGAGAGCAAGGAGAGGAGAAGAGGGGGAAAACGGGAAGAGGGGGAGGGTGGGAAACAGAGTCTGAAAGCTTGGACTTCCACACCTGGTGAAGCGGAGCTGCTACAGAGCAGGCTGCTCGCCAGCAGCCCCTTGTCCTGGGCTGCCAGCACCACCGTCCTGCTCAGCACCAGCAGCAGCCCTCTGCTCTGGGAGCACCTTTCTGCCAGCCAGACACCTCCAGAGCAGGTCTGGGACTGCACAGACCAAGGCAGATGCCTACAGGGAGGAGGAGCAAGGTTCATTTCCCCTCACCATGTTAACAATTAATTTGTAATTTAATGACAGATCTTGAGGAGATGACAAAGCAGTCTCCACGTGTGTCCTGCCCTTAAGACACTGACCAGCTCACATTACTCTCTCCTTGCACAAACAATTTTGCAAGAGTCTCCCAAGGAAACCAGCTCAACCTCCTACCCGGTGGGAAGGGACCTTGAAGCATGACAGGCTGTACCCTACTCTGCACATTTTGCTCAGCTGCCATGAGCAACATCTCTGCTAACTGATCTGTAAGACATACAAAGAACCCCTATAAAACCAACAGGGAGTTAATAAAGCTCACAACGAAGTTTTACCACAAAACATTTGCCAAAGACAATGAAAAGGACTCACGCAAAGAAGATCCTTTCAGAGTCACAACAGCTGCATGATGGCAAAGCAAGAACTCTGTCCCTGATCCCAAGCCATTGCAGCACTCTGAAAAATGGGCAAAACAACAATACTGCATCCCTCTGGTTCTAAAATGCAGGAGGCAGCAGAGAGCATGAAGGGTCTGAACACTCAGAGGAACCATTTCTGACCACTGCTAGGACACAGACACATGCTCTTTTTCTTCCTCACAGATTTTGATGGTGTCATGCAGGGGATGTTACAAAAAATTCCCTGTACAGAGACAGCAAATAGAGCACATTTAGTAGTCTTTTATATACTTCGTTGATTTCACTAACACCAGTTACATTCAACAAACTCCATTCAAGACATGGAGCCAAACTCTTGAATGCAATGAGTAATCTCCTACCAAGTAACCTTTACCAGGCCAGCCAGGCTTGCCCTCCAGCCAGCAACCCAGCAAACATGAAAATGCTGCTAAACTGCTGGAAGAAAGAGACAAGAAAGATGCTCCAGTCCTAACCAAACCAAGCATATGTTGGCACACAACTTACTCCACTAGAGGTCCAGAAGGCAGATGGGAGCCATAAGTAGGCCCCAATTAATTACCGTAAATTTAAAGTCTGTGTGACGTGCCACAGATTTCTGCCCATATCCCACCAGGATTAACCTCTACAGCAGGAATCAGCATCTTTTTCAATGAGAGGGTAAGTTTCTCCACAGTTTGGAAGAGGATAGTGCTTTGAATCACTGCAGCACCAGGTCCAACTCAAAGCTGCTGCTTTTCTTTGACACAGTAAACTCTCAGGCCTGATCCTGTCACATACCATTCAAACCTTCCACCTGCCATTTCTGACAACTGCACCAAAGGCTGGGTAATGGTCAGTGACCTCCAGAAGTTACCATCACATGTGACATGAAATGTTCTTCTTGTGAAGGGTCACAGAGCCAGAGCTGCCTTGAAAGCAAGGATGGAGGAATGCAGTGGAAGGCAGCACAACCTGTCTGCAGTCTGTAAATATCCCATGAGCTCAGTAACTGTGCTAAACTGGTCATTTACACATTAACTATTCCCAAGGGCAGCCCAGAAAGGCTCATCACACATTATTATTGCAATAGGGTCATTTCCTATGTCTGTGGATCTGCTGGTAAGTCAAGTTACAAGACCACTCTGATTTTGAGCCTCCTAGTTATCTGTGATACTGACATAAAATTCTCATGAAGCATCTCTCCTTTAGTCATATGTAAAGTCACCATGAACACTTTAGTGCCAGCACCACATGTTGACAACCAGGCACTCACCTGGTCCCTACAGAAAACACGGCCAGACACAGTCCCCACCTCAAATGCACACACCTCTCTCTACATGGCAAAGCACGTGTGCCATGCAGCTTCCTACCAGAGCACAGCTACCAACTGCAACAGAAGTAACATCATGAAAGCACCATTTAAACACAAACATAGATTTTTAAAGTGGTGTCTCACACTGGCAACATCAGCACATTCAAGAAGACTGCTGTAGGGGGCTCCTGTGTTTCTGCACAGGGGATTCAGCATTACAGGCATATATTGCAAAAGTCTGACCCAGCTCCAACACATCAGACTCAACCTGCATGCTCCTGTGGAGATGTTATGCACCTTTGTGTTAAGTCAGAACTGCTCCAAGGAAACCCAGAGCTTACCCTAAAGTGAAGCAGAGGCTGACATCCTCAAAGTCCCCTGCCACTTCCAGGATATCTACACAAGAAATAATCCTAAGAGTTTTCCCAAACTAACCTTTTGGCCCCAGATAAACTAAAACATTCATATTCTGGAAGAAAAATCCATCTCAAGCAGCCCCTTCAGGACCCAAAGGTGCATTTACCAGCTTCAGGTCTAAGGGAGGTCTGCCATAAAGTTCTCAGCTCTGCAGCCAGACCTATGAAAATCCACTCTTCTCAGAGCCACAAAAGCCAACAAAAAAAATTCAAATTAACACAAAGCAATGGCAAGACTTTTTACATTAAGGCCCTATATGGACTTCCAGTATAGCACAGCCTCAGCTGGGCCCACAGGCAAGTCTCTGTGTGAATGGCACTAACATACTGGTCGAGCCAGGCAGGGCTGAATGAACTGGGACAGCTGGTTGGCCTTATGCAAACACAAGTGTGGAGTTTGCATATCCATCGCAGCTTCTGGAAAAAGCTTCAGTTTGAGAAGCTGCTGTGCTCTGGGGCCAACCAGGCAACAGCCATCGGCACTGCAGCCGCCTCCTCCCTGCCCTGCTGATGGTGTCAGGCCACCAAGCCAGGGTTGTCACCCACTGCTGACACTGCTCTGGCTGTCAACAATGGCAGCACAGCACAGTGCAGTGTACATGGGACAACCTATTTACTCACCAATGGTGAGACACAAAAGGACCATGAGGAGGTCAGAGTCATGTTGACAGAAAGAGCTGAAGCCCAGGAGTGGGAAGACTAATGTGCTAGCACCAGGTTCCCCACTATGATAATCCATGCAGAGCCAGAATTCCCAAAACACAGACCCTTTCTGGCACACTCTGTGTCCCCTGAACCAGCCTGTACATGGCAGGAGCTGCCAGCCATCAGAAAACAAGGAAAAGTCCACAAACTCTGTTACACAGACCCTGAATTCCCAGCCTATCAGGGAGACAGCTGCCAGGGATCAGAGGGGCCTCGTAGCAAAGAAATTCTTCTCCAAACCCTAGGGGCAGGTCAAAACCCAGCAGAGGAAAGACCTTCCCACACAGCAGCCAATGCCAGCTCTCCCAGAAACAGATCTCTGCTCCAAGTCATGAGTGGAAGCCTCTCCCACTTCAGCCAGGACCAGGATGGACTCCACTGCAGTGATTCAGTCACCACTCACTGTCTCTTCTTTTCCTCCAGCTCCCACACAATAGCAAATTTTAGCCAACAAGACACACAGACAGACGCCCCAGTGAAGGGATAACAAACACAAAGGATTTAGTGGAGCGGAGTACCCAAATGCTGCTTCTGCTGCCTTCCATAGCCAGCTGTGACTGGAAAAACAATGACTCTGAAATGTTGTCTTTAATAAATAACTGATACAACAACACTCCCAACTCTGCACTGCGATACAGGATTACACAGCACAGGAAGGTCAGCACCAGGCATCTCTGCCTGCCAAAGCCTCCAGGGAGTTTCAGCCTATTCCTGGATGGGTTTAACACTAGTGCTACAACAGCAACAACACAGCCATGGAAACAAGTGAAACCAAGAGCTTCAGGGGCTCAGGGAGATACTAATGCTTCAGCTCTGCAAGCTAATGCAGCCCTTGGAGACAGTGAAATTCACAGCCCAAGAGCTCACACACTCTCCTAAGGCCACCATGGCATTATACAGATAAGCACACGGACAAAGCAGACAAAGTCACAGAGATTAAACTAATTCCCAGATTTGTACCTTATTTCAACGCCTTCCAAAAAGCCTTCACAAAAGGATTTGGTCCAAAAATTTTCAACAGCAGCCACCAGCAGGATTAAGTTTTACTTAACTTGCCAACAGCTGCCTAACAAGCCAGCACTGGTGGGACAAACAGTAACACAGCCACGTGGTGCCACATCCCCCTTCTGGAAAACAACCATCCATCCAGCACAGGTCAGAAGGGCAGGCTCTGAATAACAAACAAGGGATGGAGAGAGGAGGAAATCAATAGGAAACACCAAAAACACACACCCCGGGCTGCTGCCTCATCAGATGTGCAGCACGATGCAAAGCTGGTGCGACACGAAGGCAAATTCCTGCAGGCACAGTCTCTGCTGTGTTCTGCAAGCCCAGCTCCCCTTCATGGGCTTTTACACAGATCAAATATCCTAAACTACAACATTGTTCTATCTATTTGGATGCAGTCAAGGGTGGAGGAGTAGCAATTCATTACAGCAGATACCCTCAGCTCAGAACAGTTCAGCAACTGCCAGGCAGACATGCAAGAGTCTTCCCAGCACTTTAAGTACCTTGAGCTCAAAACGGACTTGAGGAATTTCAACTATGCTCCCTACACCTCTACATACACAGCCTTCAAGTCTAGATGGAGGCCTGATGCCCATGCTAAGACAGGATCAAAGCCAAACACACCTCTGCAGCAGAGATGCTGTGGGGGAAACCAGATTTTCTTTGCTTATACTCGCAGCACCTGAGTCTTCCCTGAGCATCCCCAAATGCGGCTGCCTCCACCTTCAAGGGTGCAGGCCTGCAGACCAAGACATCTCTGCCTGCTGGGAGACCAGGTGGGGAAATCACAGCAGGATGAGGTCAGGAGCATGCTGGATTAAAAAGGAGGGACTTATGGAAGGCTGTTCTCCACAAGCACATGGGCCTTGGGCTCATGGACCACCTGCATTCATCCCTGCACGCCAGCACCTTCCTTCTCAGAATCCACCACAAAACTCTGCCCACGCAGCGGCCCATCCTGCTCTCACTGTAGCCACGTAGGAAGGAACGTTACTCCTTACACCACCGACCAGATCCGATACCCGCTCTGGGGGTGAGCCAAGGCCCACCATTTGGGAATGGCCAAGTTCTAGATGAAACTCTCAGAAGTTGTGTTTCATTGGGAATCAGAAGAATGAGCAGTGGAGCCACCACTATAGTCCCATAACAACGAACTACAGTCAGGTCATGACCCAGATTATGGTGGTTTATGAGCCACTTTTAATGGCATTTGGCCTTGACCTCCAAGACTGAACCACACTGGAGCATAAGCTGCACCACAGTCAGGGTACACTGATTTAAATTTCAGCAATTTCTGAGACATTGAGGTAGGCTTTTGCTTTGTGCTGGAACTTGGAGGCCCAGAGTCCTCCAGATAATTTGAAAAACTGAACTGCATCAGAACAGCTGCATTCTCAGCAAAGGTTTCTTGACCTTTCTTACTTTTTTTCCCGGAGATGACAAAAGAGGTTTAAAATTAAGAAATATTCCCCTCATAAACATAACTGAAAACAATACCTCTCCAAGAAAAATGCTGACGTCAACATAACACCATATTTTGGGAGAAAATACATTCAGTCAAAGAAAAATTCTGACCAGCTCTGGCTGCAAGCAAGTTCAATAGCTGTTGTAAAGCTTCATTGTTTGCATAGTACAGACAAAGCCTTAGGGAAACTGGTCTGCAGCCCGATTTGGCTAACTTGGCTTTGCAAACACCACCCCTGGGCAAAGAAACCAGGCTATGACTGCCATCCAGTGTGGCCTTTGGAGCACAGCTCCAACCACAACTGAGAAAGCCGGACACCTACAGAGTCAGTAATAGCTGGGTCTGAACAGCAGGACACACTGCCAGGCGCAGACAATACAACCCGAGGAGGCAGAGAATACTGTCAACTAACCCTCTCCATCTGCACCTCAGCCCTGGTCCCCACCACCACTGCCACAATGCCTGGGAACGGCCTCCAGCAGCAGTTCCAGCAAGGATCAGCTTCAGTGTCCATGGGCCACCCCCAGCACAGGCAGTATTACAGAAGTCCCCACCACAAGCACAGATAGTGCTCAGCACCTCCCTGCCAAATCCTCAGCAGCCCAGGAGACAGGACAGGCTGCAGTAACATACATGGAAAATGTCTGAAATAAATGCTGGTGGACCCTTTAGGGCAGCACACCTCAAGGGACCAGGCAGGGACACAGACATCCCCTGGAGCAGGGAGCACAACAGATGGGGTGCTGAGGCCTGTCACATGGAAAATGCTGCCCTTCACACAGAAAGGACAGGACTGACCATATACTGGAAAAAAATGATAACCACCTTCCAGGAGGGCCAATGATGTCTCTCAGACCACCGTGAGCATGCACGGGAATTTTGTAGGCTCTTTCACTCACAGACCTCTTACCAGCCTCTCCCAGCATGAAATCCCTGCTGACATGGAAGCAATCCTCCCCAGGGGCATGGGACAGGCAAAGGTCTTCTACAGGCAGCAAAAGTTTCCAATTTAAAATTAAAAATAAATTAAAAAAAGCTTCCAAAATCAAAATAAACCAATTCCCCCAACTCATGCTACAAAGAGCTGGCAGGAAAGGCAGGGGCACCATGCCAGCACTCACCACTGCTTAGGGACTGACAGTGCTTATTAAATCTAGGATCCCTTCCCCAGCTCCCAACACTTCCAGCCAGGACAGTCACCACTGGCATCAATTTCAAAAAGACCTTGCAATAAAAATAAATCACTCCGGCTTTCAGTGAGCATCAACACGCTTCCCCATGCACATGTGCAGGAGATGAGGTCGCCAAATACCAACGGCATCTGACCCCTGCACTGGGAATTCCAGCAGCGCTTTGTTCTGCCTCCAGAGCGTTGCCCTAATCACTGCCTCTACCCAGCTTTGGAGAGCAGGTGATAATTAAGCAGGTCTGGATAAGATACTGGGCTAGTGATTAGTTCAATACCAATTTTCGCTTCACAGCTGAGACCATGGAATCACTCACCACAGGTCTGAAGTTAAAACTGGAATTGAGACCTGCACAAGGGAGAAACCAGCAGCAGAGGGAGGAGCAGCACCACCCCACCACTGTATTTTGGATCACTGGTGTCCTCCTCTCACCACTGCTGTCCCCTGCTCTGGATGGGGAAGGAGGGATGGTCCCCATGCACGACAACATGGCCTTTCTGCTCTCTGGCCTAGAAGAGGGGAGGTGGCCAAGTGGAATGAAGCAAAATGATCATCCAAGTGCTTTCTCCATATGTAGAAGAAATTCAGACTTTCAGGAGGTCCAGAATTTATGAGATGGAACTTCAGACCAAGTGCCAAGGACTTACCTGGACAAACAAACTGCACCCATTTAAACAAAACTGCTTTGAAAAGTTTAGTTTAAACTTTAGCATGCCCTTGTGAGAACACTTTTCCATTGACAGAAAACAAGCAACATGAACTACAACCAAAAAATGAGTCAAAAGAAACCACATTTCAATTGATTTATGAATATCCTCAGAGTTGTACCAGCCACCTGGCCAGATGAAGAACAGTTCAGCTGGGACAAACATGAACACAACCTGGCTGGCAAAGCCTGAGCTGCCGAGAGACAGGTACATTTCTCATGATGGACTTGGGCAGGAGTTAACACTTTATGGGTGTTCCCCTCCCAACCACGCAGCTGCCCAGAAGAATTTACAGTCTTGCTCTTGAAGCAGCTCTGTGGAACTCAGGACTGTGTCATGGTAAGATATACATGAATGTTTGCCCAAGAAGCTTCCAGTATCAATTGGACAAGACAAGGCACAATTGGAAGTTCCATCTTACAGATTAGAAACAAACAAACAAAAAAGAAACTAAAAAGTCTGTTCAAAACCCCATGAAAAACCTACAAGGTGGTTTGATGGAGAACATGGATCTCACAAGTGGTCACAGCACTGCACTGATCTAAGATGCTCTCCTGATGACCAGCACACGCCTCTTACCTGTTAAACATTTCATAAAAGGCTCAAGCTTTAGGAACAAACCTTCCTTCTCCAGTGAGGGCAAGGCTAGCAGGCCAAGGGGAGTTCCACACTTCATGGCAAGACATATCCACACAAAGTATTTCAGGTCCAAGAAGAGTGTACCCCATCTATGCACTTCCACACTTACTCCACTGGCTGATCTCCTTCACATGCCTCCAGTTCTGGATTAGCAAAACACAAAGCCAACAAGGGCACCAGTATCTGCACCCTGCTATGTGCAACTGTAGCCCACTGCACGCTGGATAAACCAGGCAACAAAACTCTGCAGCCTTCCTGCTGCTCATAGTTCCTCTCCCCAGGACCAGGTGCATGGAATCTTCTCACTTCTCCTCCTTCCCACCCAGAGGTGACAACATTCTGGTGTCTTCTTAATTTGGAGCTGAGCACTATCTCTGACAATTCCAGAGCCACCCAGGGGAGCCTCAGTCACATTTTCAAGGAGATGCAAACACTGAAGCTGCTCCATCACCGCCCTGATTCTCAGAGCAAACAAATATTAACAAGATAAACAAAAGAAGAAAAAATACCACACACCAAGACTAGTGGCTATAATACTGCCTTAGGGATGAGCTGCAGGGAATGACAAGCTGGAGATCCACAGCCTGGACAGAGGAGGAAGAGGGAGAAACAGATTCAGACTGGGAAACAAAGGTGAGGTAAATGTTGGACCATGTCTTGCTCCAGCTGGCTCTAGAAGGTGAGATGCCTCAATTCCAAATAACAGATGAGAACTTAGTTTTATGTCACAGGGATCCTGAAAAAGGTCCAATTGCTGATGAAAAGCAGAGCCATGGGATCCACAGGAACCCTCCTCATTGATCAGCTGCCCTAAGGTCATCTGCTTCATCTCTCATGAAGTGGTTTTGCCCTGCGTTCTACTTTCTGGACACTGCCCAGCTGACAGACACCAGCCCAGCTCAGAATCCGCCAGAACACACAGGCATGGGGCATACTGAGGGAAGTGGATGAGAGGAATACACATGTGAGACTAAAACACCCTTCCCTGTCACACAGCTTCTGAATGCAGCCACTGTTAGCCTTCTCCGGGTTTTCACTAATTGCCCATCCATTTACAGTCAAGCAGCTGAGGTGCCTCCTGCCCTTCTGTCCCTGCAGACCCATGGCTTGCTTCCTAATGGACATCAGTTACCAGGCATCATGAAATTTTTCAGTTGGATTTGACGATCTTAAAGGTCTTTTCAAACCAAAATGATGCTGTGTTTCTATTTTGAGTGGTGCCTGGGGCTTCAGGGCTTCTCAGAAACAAGGCTGCAGCTGGACTGCTCTGCTTGTTACCACCAGGCTCCAGCCAACCACCAGCACGTTCTTCAGTTCTCTGGAAAGGAACAGAGACAGCTTTCCTGATGAAGCATCTGCAGTGACAACACAAGAGGCTTTCTCCCTTTGTCCCACACAATGCCTTGCACGTGCTGCTCCAACTGTACAACTAATTGCACAGGACTTCTCTAAGGAACAGGCTGCCCATACACAGCACCCAACCCCTCTCAGCTGCACCTTCCCTTCCAGAGAGATTCACTCTTCCCAAACAAATTAGCTGAAGTGATCCCAACAAAAATCTCATCCCATGCATTTCTGACACAACTAAACTTGCTGTGTCTTCCTGAGTGATCTTCCCCTTTTCCTGCTACCATCCACACCAACTCCCTATGCCGTTTTATCTTTGAGTTTCACTAATCTACCATCTGCCTCCTCTTGTGGAGCCTTAAAGAAACAGGATGATGAAAAAGCACAGCACAGAACTTTGCTGCCACCAGACCACTCTTCCCAATGTGAGATGCTGCTATTTATTACTAAACTTTGTTTATAGTTAGCTGACAGTCTCCCACCCACATGGCAATGTTTTATTCAAGACAAGTTTGAATTCACTTCAAGAACATTTCAAAGGATCTCAAAGCATTTGTTTACAAACAGCATGCATGGAGAATTTGCTTCTCCCACCAATGAACATGGTCCCCCCCAAGACGGGGAGAGGCAGCTGTTTCATAGCACCCAACACTACTCAACAGCTGAGGGACAGGAAATGATCCACAGACAACTGATATTGCTGAGGAAATTTATGGAAAATGAGGGCTGCAGACTTCTATTTGCCAGGAGAGAATGGGGAAGCTTCTGAAGACTAAAGCTCTCCACTGGGTCAGGAGGAATTTAGGGAAGCAAAGAGTCCCAGACTGTGGTCAAAGGAGCGACTCCAAATTTCAAGCCTCATCTGAAACTTGGCACCTCTCAGACTAACGGGAACCTGGGCACTGGGATCATTTGGCTGAGGAGGGGAGAGCACCCCCTGCTGAGGCAGCCACACCGATCTCATCCAAGCCCCAAACAGGCCCAGCCCTGTTCAGTGTGGGGTATAAGCCAAAATCACAGCCTAGGGAGGTCTTTGGTGCAATGAGAAGACACTGGGAAGACTATAAAACTGAAAACACTTTGTAGTCCCAGCTTCATACACAAGACCCACTGTAAACACTAAATGTTCAGAGGGGAGAAAAATATTCAGAGGAAGGAGGATCATTCAATTCCTTCAAATACCAAGTGCTAGGAATGATAAAGAGTTGCACATTGTGGAAGCCAAGAGAAGCTACATACCCAGAACAGAAAGAGAGGTCTTCAAAAAGTCTAGAGGAGAGTGAGATATATGAACACTGCACAAAACAGAGTGGAGACAAAGGGTCCTACAGTGAGTTGGCCTCATGCAGTACTTGCTCCCCAGAACAGTCACCACCTTTACACAGGTAGGAGAGAGCAGGGATTCCCCAGACGATTGGTCAGTGCAACATCCAAACAAGGGACAGAACATACCTTCTAACCTCCAAAAGGCGACCCATGATGGGAGGAACCAAAGTGTATCACAAAAGAAGTAACAAAAACACCAGTGATGGAAGAGAGCTGCGCTGCAGGAGAGGGGATGTGAGGCAGGATTGCATTCCTCTTCCATACAGACCCAACCCAGAGATATAGCACAGGACATCTCATCTTGAGGATGGGATGCATATGTGGGTACCGTGGGTCTTGCACACACCCCTTGCTCAAGGGGTAGGCAGCAGTCAAGAGCTCTCACTCCTCCGCCATGCAGGTAGGGGAAAGCTGGTCCCCTCTACCTATTCTTCCCAAAGATGAGATGCAGAGGACAAAGATGCCAAAATGGATGCCCCTCCCCAAAATGGATGGTATGCAAACAAAATTGTCCCCAGATTCACTCCCTGGGGAGGGCTGATGGAGGTAGCACTGCCCCTGCACCCTTCTGGCAGAGGGAACAAGGGGCACCACTGCCAGGCAGGCACAGTGGGAGACACCCAGGCCCTTAAGGTGGGGAATAGCAATCCCGAGTAGGATACAACGGGGGGATGCCCCACTAGACGCTCCCAGGGAGGGAGGTGTCCTCTCAGGCAAGGTGTTGGCCAAATTTCCTGAGTTCGGGGAGGGGGTGTCCCTCCGATGGGGCAGTGATCTCCTCCGAGGTGTCTCTGCAGCCCCAGTGAAGGAGGATTCCCCAGCTCACTCACCGAGGAGTTAGCAGGGGCAGCTTCCCCAGAGCGGATGAGGGCAGCGAGGATGGGGGGCTGTGCCTGGAGGCAGCACTCTGACCACCAGCCCCGGAGAACGTGCACGAGGCCGTACCACGGCCAGCCTGCCCCGCGGAGGCACCGGGGGCGCACGGAGGGCGTGTCCCTGCAGAGAAAGCCCAGGGCGGGCACGGCCCCAGCCCCTCCAAAGCCAGGCACTGGGCACGGGCGATGGATGCGGGTCCCGCTCCCCGCGCCCGGCACGCGTCGGGCCGCCGGTCCCCAAGAGCACCTCCCCACCCCGGGGGTCCCGGGGGCGCTCCCGGGCAGAGGGGGGAGCCGGCCCCGGCCCCGTGCGGGGCGGGTGTCCCCCCGCAGCCCCCGGGGAGGCCCCCGGGGCCCGGGCCCCACGCGTGGCCCCGAGGGACCCGGGGCGGGCCCGCGCTCACCCAAAGTCGTCGTCCATGGACTTGAAGTAGAACTTGTAGTTGGGCCGGTTGAGGAGGCCCTTGAAGTCGCCGAGGGTGACGCGCTCGGCCGGGATCGGCAGCTTTACCAGGTACGGCGTCTCCTGCTCGTCCAGGTGGTAAATGATCTTCGTCTCGGCCGCCGCCATGGCGCCCCTGCCCGGCCGCCAGGCCCCTGNGCCCGGCCCCGCCGGAACCGGAACCGGCGCCCCGGGGGGCCGCGGCTGACCGCGATGCCGGGACCGGGACTGACCCCCCTCCCGGAACCGCCACGGACCCGGACCGGGACTGGGACCGGTACTGCACTCGAGACCGGCACCGATCCCGCGACGGGGCCGGCCCCGGCTCAGCGGGCACCCCGCGAGGGTCTGCCCAGCCCCCACCACGGCGCTGGCCCGTTCCCTGCCCCAAGCCAGAACCCGCACCGACGGGACCCCGCTCCCAGCTGGAGCTGCCCCGTCCGCCCGTGCCCCGGCCCCGTGGGCGGCTCCCGGGGGTGCACAGCGCCGGCCCCGCCGCCTGCGGGTGCGCTGGGGTTTGTACTGCACATCCACGTCCCCTCACACACAGCCTCGCACTCCCCGCGCACCCACATTCCTACTCCCAGCTGGTATGTGCCCATATTCCCCTCCCAGGCTCCCCAAACCCACTGAGCTTTCACCTTCTCTTACACCCACTGATGCTGCTTCACAACTTCCACTGATTCCCATGTCCACACCACAGACCTCCCTTTCCATCTCTGCAGCCTTGGTCCTGTATCACCCACCTCTCAGCCTTCCCCACACTCCTCATCTGGCTGCATGCCCCCCGAGTACAGCTTACAGGACATCAGGCATATCCTGTCCTCCCATGTTCAGACCCCTTTGAACTCCCCATATTGTGTCTCCGACGGTCACCACACACACAGGGTCTACCTCCCACCCCAGTTCCTCTCCAGCTGTGTCTTCCCTTTGAACACCTTGTCACCATCCAGTAATTATCCCCAGTAGTCAGGCTCTGGACACCACAATGTTCCTCCAATTTTCCCAGCCCCTTTTCCTCACCAAGCAGACTCCCTCCTCTGCTCTTCATAAATACCCTCCTTTCCACATACTGTGGCCTCTTCAACTGTGCCCCCCTTGGCTCTGCAGTTTCTTCCTTATCCTCTCTGCCCCCCAACCCCATGACTCTTACCTACACTCATGAGCACTGTGATCCCAGCCCCCAGGACTTGCCTCTGTGCCTCTGCAGTCTCAGGCTGGCTGGTTTCTCTTCTGGACACCTCACAAACACCCAAGAGGCAATGAGGAACCGTCTCCATCAGCAGTTTCCCAGAGCTGTGGCTGAGAGCAAAGCTGGGGTGGATGGAGCTTTGGAAACACCCACCACCAGGAAGGGCAAGAACTGCCTCACACTGTCCTGGGTTAGAAGGAACAAATGCAGAGGAAGCACCATACCATGGGTTTGCACAGGGCATGAGACTAGATCACCAGCCTTCAGGACCAGACTACCCTGCCGTAGGAAAAGGAGCCCGAGAGATCCTATGGGGAACAGAGCCAAACTCCTCAAGCTGGCAGGCAGGCTGAGCTAAACAGCCTCCTCCTACTTTAAAGCGTCCTACAGGCATGCTAGCAATTACCTGGGCAGCACTACTAGACTGGGTGAAGAACCTGACATTAAACTGAAAATAAAAATATTCAAGGGAAATCCTCAGGTAAGCAGGAGTTGTAATTGGTGTAAGGCTCTCCCATGTTTCCACATCAGCTCTTAGAAAATTGTCACTTCCTCACGCTTGGAGCTCTGTGGTAAAAGCTGGTCTACCTGGAAAGAAGAATCCAGGTCAGGAATGGGAAAGTTTAGTTTAAGGTGCTTCTTCCTGTATCAACCCTGACAGAGCTAATCTGAAAGTCTTTTTACACCTCCCTGTCCCAAAAGCAGGCACATGGAAAAGAATGCTAGTCAGCCCCTGGCAGGGCCACTCACTCCCCTGCCCACCTCCCAGCACAGCTGTGGATGCACCTGGGAGCCTTTATCCTACCCATTAGATACCTCTGTTACCAAAAGGGAAGAACCTGCAGCCCCGAGGACGGGCACCACACCCTCCACTGGGTAGTAGTAGATGAAATCTCATTGTTACAGCTGCCTTTTCTTTTAAAACAGGCCAAATGTTTTAATAGACTCAATGCTAGATCAATTTAACTGCTCACAGAGGCCTTGTGCTATGACTCACTGAATGAATGAAAGTTGGGAACACAGAGCCAAAGAAATTAGCAGGTAGGGGATTGTGCATTCCAGGTCAAGGAAGAGTTTCTGAACTGCCTGTTGGCTTACTTTTGCAATTATTGCAATTTAAAAATTGCAGCATTGATAGCATTGCTTCTCTTTACAGAGTAAACAGGCTCCAGACATTTTAGTGCACCTCAGAACAGCCCAAAGCAGGGGTGGATGTATTGAAGTTCCATCACTGACATCTTTAAGCAGCACAAAACTATTTTCTAAAAGGCTCACTATTGTTTAATGAAGTTATGGACTTGATACAGAAATCAGGTGACATCCGTCTGTCCATCCATCCCAGAATGGAAGTCAGACAAGTTGACTACTTACAGCCTTAGTAAAAAAATACAAATACTGCTTAATTTGCTCAAAAAGACGGGTAGCAATGATTGCACATTCAAAGTTGCTCTAAAAGGCATTTTGTCTTCCAGCCAAAGAAAGTCTTGACTGAAAGCAACAGAAAGCATCAATCCCACCCTGCACTTAAGCAATGCAATCAATGCTCCCTTAAAAAGCACACATACCTGCCCATTGTTGTAGTTTTGATGTAAATTCTCTCCCCACCAGTAACTCCCCATGCCATTAGTTAATGAAAGAAGTAATGACTACCAATTTCTTCTTGATTATTTTGGGTGGGGGAGACTGGGGAAAGATCGGTTGAGAAACGGGCTTCGACTGTCTCTCTTGTTCTTGGGGACTACACACAGCTCTGGCGGTGTGTGTGCTGCTGGGAGAGAGGCCGTTGCTGCTGCTCCTTGCTGCGACTGTGGAGTAAGCCAGTTTCCCCCTGCCACTGCTGTTGCTCCTGGTTTCGGCATTGGGATCCCGGTATCCAGTATCCGTTCCAGTCTCACCACCACCTGCAGCCCTGACTGGCCTGCCCTGGCTGCAGCAGTGACCCGGGAGAGAGAGGTCGTGGCTGCTTTCTGGGACACGCTGCGGTTCTCTGTTTTCCAGCTTTCCTTCTTAGTTCGGGACAAGGGACACAGGGGGAGAGACAGAATTCATCTGAGTGCTCACCACTTGTCTGTCTCGCTGGAGAGGGACTGGGAGCTCAACCTGCAGCCAGCTGGGCTATGACACAGACACTGTCGATAAGTATAACTTTTTCTCCAGGAGGAAACCTGCTGGTTTAGGGGTTATTGTGTTTCGGGGTTTTTTTCTTGTGTTGGGAAGCGGTTTGTTCTGGTCTGTTTACAGTTATATCAATACCTACATATATATATATATATATATATATCACAATTATCCTTCTTATATCCATTTTCTGATTAAAGTTCCCTTTCTTAAATTTGATAAAGGGTGATGTGATTATTGTGGAGGAATCCCCCTCCCCCGTTTGTGGGTAAACATTTTGGTTCTTCCCCTCGAAACTAAGACACCATACTGATGCTGCACCATGCCAGAACTCCACCTTGGAGAGCATCAAGTGTCCTAATTTGTCTCCTTTTTGCTACTGTATTCTTGGCATCTGTAAAACCACCCCACCACACACACCACTGTGGCCTGAAGGATGATACATGGCCATAGAGCAACATTTTCCCCTTGGATCTTAACGCCTGGGTAAGAAAGCAGCTCATACCATGAAGATGTTGGAGCAAAGGAAGAAGGAATGTGGAAAAAACAAAGGTAGAATTGTTACTTGTCACAAAGAATCAAGAACTTCGGGCAAAATTGAGCTATTTACCGCATTACACGTGAAATTTATTTTTAAGGCATCCTTACACTGTAGGAGGAAAAAAGTACTGAAGATGTCCAAAGAGATTAAAATTACCAAGCCTTGCTGCTGGTTTGTAAATGGTTTCACTAGGAGCTCTGTAGTTGTCCTTCTCCTTCTCTGTCAGCTCCTATTCCACAGCACCACGAGGGCACAATGCAGTGCCTATCATCCAGCATTCCCACTAATTCCCATAATGACAAAGGATATCAGGTTTCACTGGATGTAAGGTTCATCTTCACAATATAATCCTGTACAAAACCAAACCTCACCCATTACGGGATTTTAAGTTCAGAAGTTTTAATAAACTGTTCTGTACTTGTAAACATAAATTATCACTGAACACTTACACCAATTCAATGCTGTGCTGACTTCCTACCTGTCTAATGTGGGCTTAAAATCTCTTCAGGAGAAAGTAGCAATGAATTACTTAGCTTACACATGAAGCCCTGCTCAGCCATGTACCAAAATTCCATGTCAAAAAAACGCAAACAAGCTGGTAACACCAGGATAGTTTTTATTTGCTCCCTGAATTAAATATTGGCAGATACAGAAAATTCAGATACCATTTCCCCAACATTTACAAGACTGAGTTTGCAATGTCAGAAAACAAGGACATTTATGCACAATCTTGGCAACTGATAGTGTGAGTGCACAAGATCGCCCTGCCTGAACTTCAGTTTTTAAGAGGCAGTATCCCTGGTCTCCAGCATCCAATGCTGTCCTCTCACTGACAACTGTGGCACCACGGAACGGCCAAGTAAATATCCTGAGTGGGCAGCTCCAGTGCATTTCCCCCGCAAAGGATTTATTCCATGCTCCTGCTGAAGGGGCAGAGGCAAGGTCAGCACATCCAACAAATAACCCACCTAAGACAAGCTGGTGCTTGCTGTGCCCTTCTCACTCTCTTCTTTGTGAGCAAGGATGAACACAGCACAGGGACAACTCCAAGACAGCTGTTCTTAAAGGCCTTACTGCTGCCACACATTGTACTGGCAACAAAGTGCCAGAGGCACACTCGCTCCCTGCTGCCTGCCGAGCTGCTCTGCAGCTGCAGAACTTCACAGTGGGTTTGCAGCACTTTCCCTGCCGTCTGAGGGAAGTTTCAAATAAATAAAAGGACATGAAGTAATAAGCAAGTGTATAACTGAAATCATGTGGATACACAGACCACGTGCTGTTGAAGGAAATACCATTCGCTCCTTTCCACATTGGAGCAGAATTTAGAACTTGCACCCTCCTCAAAGCAGCTGGTGCAGTCAGGGCCCCCAGAGCAAAACATGAGTGTAGTTGGTGCAGCAGGAGGAGCCAGGCACCTCTGCTCCCTTTTTAGGAAAAAAATAAAAGAGAAACAGACAGTTCTCTAAAATATGTCTGCTAGGCTGGGATGCACAGAAGACAGATCACCTGTAAGATGTGTCGACCTGCACAGCATTTCACCAGCCAGTGCACGTCCATCATTAGCCAACCCTGCCGGGGGAGCTGAGCACACACCATCCCCAGTTCTACAGCAGGGGAAACATGGTTTTACCAACTCCACTGTGCAACCTTCGTGTTAGATCCTAGCATGGCAGATGGCAAAAGATTTTCCCTTTTGGAAAGATCACAGAAGTGCCTTCTAGGCTGCAAAATGCCTTGGGCATCCTCAGACAACTAACTGCATCTTCTCCAGGCACCAGAACTCCTGAGCCCCAGTCCTGCACTCCAGATCCTGATCCACATGCTCTTACTCACCAACCTTGCCAGTGTCTCTTCAGCAGGAGCTCTCTTAGCTCCGAAAGTAACAATGGCTCCAAATACCTTAGCTGTATGACCATTCTTCCATAGCCCTGATGGTTAGATCTACAAGGGCATCATATGCATTTGTATCTCCTTGCTCCCTTTGTATTAGTAACAAGGACCTCCCAAAAGATAGCTTATAGTACATCATATCCAGACTCCAGAGGGATTTTACGTATGACCACCTCCTGCTTTTCCCTTATGGTTTTTACACTGAGTTGCAACGTAAGGTGCAAATGAGGGAGGGGAGTGGCAAAGTTGGGAACACACAACTGAATTAATGATGGGATTGTCAGTCACTTTGATGTCAGGCCCCACATCTACACACACCATGCACTGGCATTGATCTTGCCCTGCCCACTCGGCCCAGAAAGGCAGTGAGAGCCTTTTCTCATGCTGAGCCACCATGTCAGTCTTGGTCGCCGTCAGACGACTCTTCCTCTGCCTCCTCCAGCCACTGGATAAACTTCTGGAGCTGCAGAAAGAATGAAACATAATTGGGTAACAATTGACACCAAAGAGATGCTGGGAATGCTACACAAATACTGTGTGAATGATCATCACTATCATGCACAAGAGAAAGTGTTTCCAGGAGACACAGAAACTGACATTGATTGAGGGAGAGACACTTAAGTGAAAAACAACTGGGATGCCACAGACAAATGCAGCAGATTGATTATATTCCTGAGGGAGATTCCTCCAGTCAGACAATTCCCACAATCCTCAGCAAAAGGACAAAAGTTTCAGAGTTTTTCAGAGCTTGAAGGCAAAGGGATGACAGCTGCATCTTATGTAAGACATGTTAAGAAAACTCTGCTGGGAAAAAAACTACTCCCTGAGATACTGCTATTAAAAAAGCAGTTCACTTTACCTTTAAACTGAGCTTGAAGAAGCAGCTTAAAGCACTGCTGACCTATACTAATAGCTGACTTTGCAGAAGTTTTAAACAAAGCTGTTCTTCAGAGATGGCTTTTTCAACTCTGCTCGTCTTCCAGATGCAGGGAGGAGGACTGGAACAGGGCTCAGCCAAACTGCAGCACAAAGTTCTGCCTGATGGGGGAGGGAAGTTTATAGGCTCCTTGAAACAGAAGCCAAATGAAACCACTCAGTACAGCAAACACTTAGAAATATATGCGAAGGGACTAGTGAGCCAGGAATGAAAGCTTCAAAGGAATTGCATGGGGCCAGCACACAGGGCATTGGCCTAAAGCCCATTTCAAATGGGTGTTGGCTTAGAGAAGAAGCTGTGTTGCTACTCCAGAAAGTGCTGACCTCGTGCTACAGGGAGCCCACTAAAGACAATCCTCCTAGTACATCCATTCCTCATCCAAACAGGAAGATTGTGGCAGAATGCACAGAAAGGTCTGTTCTGGAGAACAAAGTTGTGTTGCTCAGCATTCAGTGCACTGCTGTGTTTCTTGACCTACCATGTAAAGGCAGCTGCTCCACCGAAGATGACAGTGGCACCTTTCTCCACTCAAAGTTTCATTCAGCAGCAGCCGCCTCTCTCCCCCGCCCCACCTCTTTAAACACCTTTGGGACTTACCCGCTGGTTTTTACGAAGCTGCTTTCCCTTGTCAGATGTGTCCCGCAAAGAGAACCAATTGAGAATTACATCTTCGTCCAGAATTTCCAGCTGGTAAAATGTCATCAACACCTGCATCAATTGGAAAAGAGCAACCGGCTTTCTAAAAACTCTTTTGGGACTAGTTTATGTCCAAGTACAAAGTTTGCACGTACTTTTCTCTCAGCTACATCTTCAACAGAAGGCACTCAGTCTGCTTCATTTTCCTTTTACTGTTAAAAATAACTGTGCTTCTCCTACCAAGCCTTATGTTCCTGACAGTTAAATGCTATGGCACATAAGGAGTCAAAGTTCCAGCCCCACCAGCTTCAGCTCTGTGGATGATGGGTATGAGGGCTGTGGGCAACACAGGACCACAGAGAATGTCAGTTTAAGATGTTACTTAAGTTCTCTTTTTAAAGCAACCCAAACCCTTCCCCAAAGCAGATCTAACAGCCAGCTGATGAGGGCCACATAAACACAATGGGGACATGTGCAGAAGAGCATGAACCTACTCAGCTCTGCCCCAGACTCCGTCCTCCTGCCAGCTCTCTCTTAGCAGTTCCTTATGGCAGGTGTCAAAGCAATTGGTCATTCATCAGCTCCAGCTCAAGCCCCTGCCCCTTGAGTGAGGAGGAGACGCAGTCAAGCTTTCTCAGGGTGCCTTTGTGCTCAGGCGGAGCAGGCACTTTGCAGTCAGCCTCCCTGCAGCAGAGCACTCACAAAGCTGGCTGCCAACTCCAAATATAAAGTGTCACTTCAATTCCCAGCCTCCAGGGAAACCCAGGCCCCTAGAACAATGGACATATGCCAAACAATTGCTGTAATTCAAGGACATTATGGCTCACCAAACTGAAGGCTTTTGGCTCCAGTCCTAAGTGGTTTGCCATCAGCCAGAAGCACTGGTAGCAGAAGTTAGGATTACTCTTTTGTGAGGAACCAAGAGTTAAGCAGGCTCCAGAAGAGCTCTTCCAAAAAAGACAGGGGTTTCCTGAGTCGCTGGTAAAGGAAAGACTTGCAATCCAAGTCAAATGCTCTCCATGTGATAGGGCAGAAAGAATGCAGGGACAAAATACTTGTGAAGGCAGGTGAGGAAGAATATACCGAAAACTCTCAGAAGCACAAGAGGCAGGTAATAAGCCAAGTCAGCTTCCCTTTATACCTAGTTTCCTGACTAGCTCAGCCTGAAAAAAATCTTTTATTCCCAGCTTTGCTTGTTTTGTGCTCTAAAGTAGGATAAACCATTTAGTAGTTAGATCCCATAGACCACAGAGAGACAAATGAAGTAAAGCTCCTCCTAAAGCAAGGCTTTGGCCTCGCCTCTTCCCATGTCACACAACGGCATGGAGGCTGGAAGCTGCAAAATAACAGCTCCCTGCAGCCTTGTAATTAACACTCACCCTCAGCTGTGCTCCCTCAGAGGCACGGGCAGGCACAGAACTTTTTTTTTTTAAGAAATTGTTACAGATGGATTTTCTACATGGCCTCTCCACTGCGACCCCAAAATTCTCTCCTCTAAAGCAGACAAGCCGATGATGCAAATAGGATGCATTTCACCGTGAATCCAGGAAAAACAGGTCCTCAGATTTGGGAGCAAATACTCACTTTAGCTATTGATGTGCAGAGACTGTCATGTTCCAGGAAGAATTCCTCAATGGCACATAAGGCATTCAAGTGATCTGACGCCCGTTTTATGTAGTTCTTAAACAACGGGGTCCAGTTCTTCAGCAGCTGCAGGGGGAAAACACAGAAGAGCTCCTAAGCTGAGATGGATGGGTGCACTCAGCACTGTTTCTCAGCTCTGCTGCACTAATCATTGGCCCAGGGAAGCGTTTTAAGTAACTATCTAGCTGACCACTTCATGTGTTTGCCCCACTCTGTCCATGAAACAGATGCTATTAAGTCTCACACATGCAGACAGGACATGTTTTACAAAGCAGCTTTGAGAACATCCGTAAGCTTTCTTGTTTTTGTCTCTCTGGATTGCACACCAGATCATCACAACAAATGTCTTCAATGGAGTCTGGTATTTAAAGAAAACCACTTCACAGCCAACAAGGAGAGATACACAAATGCTGCTCAAAGCTTCTCCCCACAGAGCATCTGACATTTCAGTGAAATTTTCCTTCAAAGCAGAAGAATAAATAAAAAAAAAACCATAGAAAAAGACAGTGCTAGGATAATTATCAGCTGAGTGGAAGTGAATAGTGAAAAACAGCTACCCCTAAAAAAGGAACATAGCAGAGCAGCCCCGAAGTGCAAGTCACACATTTGCTGTGTGCCTAGAGGCTTGTTCGGATCCCGGAGTTTGCTGCAGGGAATGGGCTGGAAGGGTCAAGAACAAGAAGCTGTTATGCTATTAGCTGATCTCAGTAATCTCCTCCAAGCCTTATTTTTATGAAGTCTTAAGTTTAATGATTTTGGTGCTGCTTCTTCAAACAATATTTCTGTCCAAGTACCCCACAGCTCTTTCACTTGTACGTATCTGGGAAGCAGCAGGGAGCTCTGCAAAGCAGAACAGACTGACCTGAATCTGGAACAGGAGGTAATACTTAGATCCCTGTCTGTAACAATTTTAAAAGGTATCAGAACTCAGATAAGGTACAAAAATTCTGCACTGGCCACACCACAACCAGATCATTCTACAAAAACATTGCAGAAAATTAAATCAGTTACACATCTTTTTAAATGGAGTAATTCAACAGCAGATGATCCTGAAAGTACACCCCTAGCACACCTGTACAAATACACTGTTTTGCTGTGCCTTCAGCAGTGTCTCCTTACAGAACACATCTGGTCTGTTTTGAAGGGAAACAGGTAATTCACAAGGGCTTGCGGTGTGACGAAGAAGATACGAAGAAGACCCACATTCAGGGTTAACCAGCATTATTCTGTACAGGACAGTTGTTAACAGGCCCTGCCACAGGGAGAGCTCCAGGACATGCAGCAGAGGCTGTGGAGGTAGTCCAGGCAAGGAAACAGTGCTGATCTACTCCATGGTACTACACTCCATCACTTCTTCAGACACATTTGCTGTGCAACCAGGCTGGCATTTGCATGCCCCAAGCAGACACAAAGAAGTGGATTAGTACAAACAAACTGATCTGTATAGTAGTACATCGACTGGCACAAGGAACAACAGTAACAGCACAGCATGATCCTCATCATCATAGAGCCACAACAAAACAATGAGAGTTTTGTGGCATATTTCCAGAAAGGATTTTAGCTTTTAGCAAAATGCTTAATCCTAAACACTTCCCCCTCCTCTACAACCATCTCCTGCGCTTTTATTATCTCTCAGAATCTTCACCCCAAATGTAGTAAAGCTACTATTTAGTTCCTTCCAGGCTCAGAAACACTTTGCAATATGCTTCTGTCAACAGAAGCTATTGAGTTTCTGAAAGGAAGTTATTTATAAAAAAGCAGAGCTATAAACACTCACAACACCAGGACTGAACTCAGTGTGCCTGGGAAAGAGAAGGAGAAAAAATACACCATCTTAGGTTGAGAACATGCACTGCACTGTGACTGGTGCTAAATGGGGAAAGGAGGGCTCAGGTCCACAGAGCCCCCAGCAAATCACCCTCTAAGAATGTATGACCAGAGAGGATGTTCTTGGAGTTCATGAAAATCTGAACTGGGGAATTAGAAGCTGGTAATTATTTTGGATTTGAGTAAACATGAAAAGCATGAAGAGGTACATGGCAGACTTTTAAGGCTCTGACTCTACCTGGGTAACTCCTTAAAACAATCTAGAGTCTGGAGAAAGCAATCAAATCCCTCTGACAGGTTGATTCATCTTTCATCAAATCTGGTCACAAAGAAGCTTATGATCCAATTCTCTTGTCAGAAGGACAGTCTTGACATCAAGACTATTTTACGCCTACCTCCAGCAAAGAACACCATTGTGATGTACATGCAAAACACCAAGGACACGAGGGACAAAACTGTAATTCCAACCTGTTACACCACAACAGCATCCATGTTGATCACCATAAATGGCTTTAGTGAAAGCAGAGATCCACTTGGTCCCTGAACAAATGATCTCATGTTGTGTACACTTGCACAACCTTACAGAGTCCCTGTCTAGAGTTCCAGGAAAGGTCTCTGCTTTACAACTTGTACAAGAGCTGAAAAAGACTTCTGACATCTATCAAACTGCATATCTCTATTTCTCAAGCCTCCATGTTTCATCTGAAAAAAATACCCATGGGCATATCCTTTACCAGATGCTTGTTTCCTAAAACTGCTTCAACACTTGAGAGCTTCATGCTCAGGGGCCAGCACTTCAGAGCACATACTGTGGTTTCAAGTCAAACCATACATCATAACTATGGCATTTCCACAGTTTCCCCTCCTGAGCTGTCTGGGACTGCTCTACCATTGGTTTTACACAAGCAATAACCCACCTCTCTTCAGCCTCTCTTGGTCAGAGTTGAGCAACAGAGAGGATAAGAAACATAAAACAGTCCTGTAAGGTTCAGTGGGCTTCTGATACCCACCCCTCTCGGAATGCAAGTATTCTCACCTCATACAGAAAAACACTACCACATCTACACCATCATGAGCAGATCTCAGCCCAACACCACTATTGCCTGAGGCAGTTTTAGCTGCACACTTCAGCTACGTGCTTTCATTATGTACTAACCTGTATCAAGTCAGTGCTTGGGATTCAAAGGTGTAAGTAAGAATTAGTAAATTAATGGAGTGTACTTTTTATTAACTAAAGAACTGCAAGTTGCAGAAAAGCCACTGTTTCAGATGCTGTAAATTATCTGGCTGAAGAACTGGTCTCTTCCAAGCACTGCTGGTAAATACATAAAGCTGCTGTCCTGGAAGACCAGCAGTGTCTGTTTAAAAAGCCTTTGAAGGCTGGGTCACCACCTCCAACAGAGGCACATCTCAACTCGCTGTTACTGTTACTGTAACAGAGACTAATACCATGTGTGCAAGTGAACATTATTGTACCTGACCAGGACACTGCCCTCCTGGTGACTGCAGTGCAGAAAGCCAGCACAGCAATTCTGCACACAGTGAAGGCAACAACTGAGGCACAGACTGCGCCAGAGAAGGATTCTCCAAGAAACTTCCTGGTTGTTCTGTACACGGGAACATCTGGAGAAACTGGCTGTAACGATGGTTAATTGGTTTGACACATGGCTTTCTTTGATAAATCTAAGAATCATTTGTGTTTCATAAATCAACACAATTCCATGCCTAGAGAAATTCCATCTGCCCGTAACATGGGGCATGATCTCCCTGAATATTAGATTATTATTGCTTCTCACTAAAGGTGAGTTGATTCACTGTCTCTGCTGTTAAATATGAGTATCAGCTTTCCTTTGATGAAATATATATAGACAAAGTTCCTCAGAGGTAAGCCCTTCACATACTTCCATTGTCTTTAGCTTCTTAGAGGTTTTGGGCAATGACACATAACTTCATGAATTTGTATTTTTCATCCCCGGCTAGAAGCTCTTCTGACTGGGTACTGCAGTTCTCCTGCTCCACTCATGCCTGATTAGGAGCCCAACCTGGGAGACAGAGAGATGCCATAATCCACCTGGGATAAAAAAAAACTAACATCCTACACAGCTACCAATGCCACATGAGCTGTTGTCTAAATGTACTACTTTCCACTTAAAATCTAACACCTGCTCCAACATTTTCTTCAGTCATCCTCCTTTAATTATCTTTTTTCCAGGACATAACATACTATTCAAGAAAACAGTCTGAAAAAAATGAACAAATGGAAAAAAGAAATTTAAACAGAGTGAACAGCAAAATCTAACTCAGCCATCTGATAAACAAATCAGCTCACACTGATGTTTCCTGCAGAAGGCATTTCCACATGTCCAGGAGGTGTTAAGTACCATGCTTACACCTACACAAAGGATAATTTGCTTTTCTCCCTTCCCCATCAATTGAAAGTACACATTTCCTCAGAGAAAGGATTATGAGGAAGTCATAATCTTTATCTTAAACTCAATCTCTGAAAAAAATAAGTCCTAAAAAAATTTGAAGTACTCTGTCCCAAACACGTCAGACTCATTCATTCTGAAAGAGCATCTTTGTAACCTGTAGAGTTTGCAAAGTCAAATACATAAATGGGCTATAACAAAGAGACAAAAATACAACAATGACTTCAGCTTGGATCAACAAAACGATTAAGACAAGACTGCCTGCTTTTTAGACCAGATCCTACCCTATTCTGTCTCCCATAAGTTCAGGAAATTGAAATTGGTCTCACCCAATTATACAACTTGTCTCTCTGGAGACAAAGCAGAACTATCTTCACACAAAGACAACAATACCATGCCTTTGCATTTGGCTGGAGATAAAATTGGCACCAGTTACAGTATGCAGACAAGTAAGACCTTGGAAAGGATCCCAGTGGGAGAAGAGTGCTCCTTGCTGCCCCAAGGACAGGGCTTAAGATGGATTGGAACTGGGTTCCTGGAACACAAACCTGTAAAGACATCTGTAACAGACCTTCTCTTTTCTCTTCTGTAAGAAATGACCTTCTAGCTCACACAGGAAACAGAAACAACGACAGGTGCTGAAGTAGAGCTCCCACACCTACAGTCTTAGCTGAATTCTGTCAAGCAGGTACAATAGTTTCAGTTCCCTTTTACTTCTGTAGAAGACAAAGAGGCTCATGAACTCAAGTTCAAGTGGCTTCAGGATTAAACAGAGACTTCTCAGTCAGGAACTACCTGGGGCACACAAAGGGACTGCTACACATTAGGAGACAAGGCCAAAGAAGAGTCAAATGGAACAGGACTCACAGGAAGTAATGCTGTCAAGTAGTTTTGGGAGTCCAGGTTTGCATCCAGCTGCTGCAGTGGGAACTCCAGGATCACTTTACTGAGCACCTGCATCATCTCCTTCAGGCCAATATTATATGCATACCTACGATGAAAAAGGCAAACCCCTCAACATTTCACATTATCACTCTCTGCTGCCAGTGGCTCTTCCCACAGATACAGCAGCAAATCTTATTTTCATCTTCCAGATCTGTTTTTATATTTGGTTGGTTGGTTTTCCAAACATTTAGGCAATAAAACCACCTTACATCATGCAGACCTGCATAAGGACACAAGTCCTGAAAATCTGCTATCACAGTGGAACAAGCTGCTGCAGGGACAGCACTCTCACACTTACCAGAGTGCTGTAACAATGCTCTTGCACAAAAGAAGGGCAACAGGTTTGGATTTGAGAAACACTAGGTAAAAGGTACTCCAACTATGTGTTCTAGACTTATTGCTGTAAAAACAGTGTGGACAAGCCACAGCACAGCCCCAGCTGCAGACAGCTGGCTGAATGCTGCAATGCACAGAGCAGCAGACCCTGCGTGAACTCACAGGCACTCATGCCAAAAACTAACTTGTTCTCTTCAGTCCACAGTTACTTAACAGCAATTCAATCTCTCCTTACAGAACCAGAGCAGGAAAAGCCTCGCCACTAACGATGCAACAGATGCAGTTGATGTTCTCCATCAACTCCTGCTGTCATTCAGCTAAACTGCATTTCTCACACTCTATACTGATAAAATTAATGTTTAACAATCAAACATGGGCATTCACATGGTTTCTCCTCTTCTTTTGACAGGTCTGCTGTCAAAACCAACCATTCAGCATAAGGGACAGCATCTCTAAGGGAACACTCACTTGAGGGAGTTGATTTCCAGGACCAGGTTGTCACAGGAAATGTTTTCTTCTTCACCCCTCTGTAAAGTACCCAGAACCTCATTCTGGAAAACTAATGAAAGAAAGGACCGGCAATTAGAGGTGAGGGAAAAGCACAGATTCATCAAACTGCTCATTACTGAAGTAATTATGCCCTTACAAAGGAAGCATTCTGACACTGATGTCTATTTGTTCTCAATCTGACACAAACCACAGCAACTACACTTGTGGGATATATTTCAAACAAAGGACACTACCTACTAGACATCATCAATCTGTCCACAGAAAGCAGTACAAAGCTATTTACCTCTGCAACCTTTTAGAGCAGAGCTGCTATTATATTTTCACAATCTAGCCTTTCCTATTCAGACAAACCTTGTGTTCCCAGAACTAAAGATGGGAATTCAACCCTAAAATTTATTGGTTTAATTTCCTTTGGGGACATATTCCAACACGCAAAAGTTTTGTGGGTTTTTCTTTTCAATTTAGCTTCAACCATTTTCAAATTTGGGTAAGGTTAACACAAGAAAACAGAAAAACAAAACTTCTCTGCCAAAAGAGGCAGCTTCTACAAGGACATTGAATTCTCCAGCATGATTACACCAGTAAACTGTCCACATAGGGAAACTCTGCTGGACCTTCCCACAGTCTCTGAGTTTAGGCAACTGCACTGCCACTTAAACAGACAATTTAGGGAGGTCTCTTTCATGAAGGCCCACTGATCAGGAATGAGAAGATGAAGGATCTTTGTCTAGTTTCTCATCCTAGGCTGCCTTGGGTTAACACAGCAGTGATACAGAGAATAATGAAGAACTCTCTAGAAAACGCAGAACACGCAATCAGGAAAAAGCATGCTATAAACCGCCGTACATTTTCCACTACACCCAGAGAAAGCAGCATTATCTGCAGAGTCACCACAGTTCTTAGCAGCCCATTTCTCACCTTTGATGTCATCCAGCTGAGGGGACGCTGCCCGACTGTCTGGCTCCTCAGAGCCCATGCTCAGGTCACTGTCTGACTCGCTCTCTTCCTCTGAATGCATAGCTGGGCCTGAGGACGAAGAGAAAATGCAGCACTCAAAAGCTGCAACTATCACAGGCATGAGAAACCAGGTGTCCCAGGGACTTCACAACCAAGTCAGCAACTATCCGTCCTTGCAATAAAGCTTCTATTTACAGGTCCAGATGATTAGATTTGCTGCAGAGGGAACACTGCAGCTGGCACTAGGATAATGGGATTTTTTGGGAGTCTGCAGGCAGACAGCAAAGGACAGGGACAGAAGCAAATGCATTTTGCACAGACTGCTGACTCACAATGGAGCAATGTCAGCAGACACTGTCACTAGCAGGAAGAAAGCCAGCAGCACCCGGAATAGCCAAAGCATATGCCCTCTGAGGGAGGGCCTGGTATTCCATAATGTGGCATTCACAGCACAGACAGCTCTAATAAACACCTTTCACAGAGCACAGGAAGAGAGAATCTGGTCCATCACTTGCTTTCACCTCTCACCTTGCCTCCACATATGTGTTACCTGGAGCCAGTCTGCTTCACAAAGCTCAGGTCTTGCTCTAGACACAATTATCACCATCCCACTTGGACAGTTTCACCAACACAGGTCTGTCTGTTCAACCCCAGGTGACCACAATAAACTTTCCCTCACCCCATAAGCTTTGTCTCTGCTCTTCTTCATCCTCTTCATTGTCATCTGCTTTCCAGAGATAGCCTCTGCCCTCAGAGCCCACATCCTTTTTATTGTAACCTGAAAAAGATTCAGCAGAGAGAGTAGGATCTGCTTACTGGCAAACCTGAAATAAACTGGTATAACCTGCACATTACTACCCCTGAATATCCTTCATCAGGGAGCTGGGATTCCTGCAGATGCATACAGATTTCAGCTTTTATCTTGTCACTTGCCTTAATGAGTGACCAATATACTCCTCCCTACAGCAGCAGCATTCAGCAGATCATGGTCAGATCCCTTGACAAACCTAGACTGTAGACACAGTACTTCACAAGGATAAAGCCCTTGGACACAATCCAGGTACAAGGACAAGCATCTTGCAACTTGCTTTGAACTGAACATGTCTTCCAACTTGATCTTATTGCCTCCTACAAGGCTCCTACTTTAAGGAAAATAGCTGAGCCTCCAAAGATTTCAGTGCTGAAGTGCTAATGTACATAACACTGTCCAGCTTTGAGCTGACTATTCTTGCTTGCCCTGAAGAAAACACACAGGTTACAAGCTGAATGCAGCACTGAGCTCCACCCTGGCACTGCAGAATGAGGGAGGGAAAGACCCCAAAAGTTCATGGAAGGCAAAACCCCCTGCAGAGCCTCAGTACATGGAACCAGAGACTCTCATACCTTTCAGCTTCACTTTGCTCTCCTCCTTGTTCACACCAGAATCATCACTGAACTGGTCATCGTCCTCTTCCTCTTCATCTGGGGGGTGCAGAGAGATCACTGTGCCCTCAGAGAGAGTGATGCCAGGACCTACAACTACCTGCAAATATGTGCAACGTATCTTAATACAAAAAACACCCTGACTGACCCCTCGTTCCTCCATTAGCAGGGACAACTGCTCCAGACAGGCTCTTACTAACAAGAGTAACTGAAAACATCAGCACTGCTAGATCCCATATCATACTGCCTCAGCCAAACAAAGGGAACAAAAGGGTGGGAGCACTAGCATAGCCACCACTCCTGAAAAAAGGCGTGGAGCAGCCCTGTATTCTGATATGGTCTAGTGCAAGTTTAGTAATCTGCCAGGGAAAGAACAAAGCAGAACAGACATAAATCAGCTCACCTGAGAAGAGAGGACACAGCGGGGCTTTAGCTTTACTTTCTCCTTCACTTCAGCCTCATCACAGACAACAGAATGGTGGATTTCCACATTATCTGCTATGTGTACTCTGTCCCACAGGAAAGCTCCGTCCAAAACGACTTTATCACCTGTTATACATCACCAAGCACAAATATGTTGAGCAAGGCAGTCTGCTGCTCTCCTATATTGCTGAGACCACTTACTGAATCCAAACACACTTGATGCATGATGGGTGTTAGATGACAGGGAAAAATTTGCCTTGGAGGCCTATGTCCACTCTTACCCAAAGCTGAAAGACAAGTTTGTTCTCTACAGAGACTTAAGCCGAGAATAACAACTGACATCTCTGTTTTGGACAAATACAGCCAAATCACAAAAAAAAAGTAGAAAATCCAGTCAAGGTCGGGAAGAAATACCAAGCACCTCCCAAAAATAGACAGATGTCCCTCATTTGCAGGACGTTGGTGGGTGGTACCTCTAGATCAGTAGGGTTCAAGCACTCTCTACTGCTGAAACAATTAATTTGTATGAAGGACCTTCCAGCTTCATTATGGTACCCTGAAAGCTTTAATCTATTTCCCCTATGGGAAAACCAAGGTTTTCTCCTTTCTTCACATTAGAAATCAATCAGTCCCCACCTATCATCCTCTCTCAGTGTTGAATGCATATTAAAAACTAAATCCCAACACCCTGTGTCCTGGCCTGGCAAGGCTGGCCCATCCCCTATTCTGACTCACCAATCCTGCAGTTCTGCCCGATAACGCTGTTTGTGATGGAGCAGTTGCTGCCAATGACTGTTCCCTGCCCGATGAGCACGTTCTCTTCCAGGACGCTGCCGTGGCCAAGACTAACATCCACCCCTCGGTAAATGTTGTGTTTGGAGTGGGTGTAACTCTGGTTCTTGTCATCAGTGAAGTTCATCTCTGGAGTCAGAGGATAAACCCAGCGCCGGATGATGTCAGAGCACACAGCCTCATACATCAGCAGGTTGCATATATGAGCACCATACTCCTCTGTTGTTACATGCATATGGATCTGGTTACCCAGGACCTGGGAAACAGGCAGGAGTGTGTTAGGAGATTCTCTAAGGCAAGGTAATAGGACCTCCCTTGTAACAACCCTCTCCTTACCTCCTCATTCACCAAGAGACCACGCACAAAGTCATCCCTTGTCTGGTAGTCAAAATTGTCTGTGAACAGCTCAGCCACCTGCCAGGAATAAAATATAAGGAAATATTATAGTTAGAGAAAATGTTGCCAGAGAAGCCAGGGAATTATTGGCCGTTGAGTGGGTCTCAGAGAGGCAAGTTATACAATATAGGAAAGTGATGCTCTTGCCTTGAATAAACCTTTCTCTTCCTCTGCCAGAATCCATCAACAGATTCTGGTTTTCAAAAGGGGCAAAACATTGCTTTACCATTTCCAAAAAATCCACCCAGCCTCACTTGGTAGTTTCACTCCCAAGGGAAGGCTGCAGACAAGCTTTATCAGATGTGGAAGAGATGTTAGTGAGGCTTAGCTGGAATAAGCCTGAATGTCACCCTAACATGGTACCAGCCTGCAAGTATTGACACTGTTCCACAGCACAGCCATCACCTCTGCTCCACAGATGTCACTATACCCAAAATGAAATTGCTTATTTTCTGGAATAGTTTAATTCTGTGCCAAATCAGCCAGTCTCTGGATAGATCCACTGCCTGGGCTCAAAGCTGTTGGATGCCAGACACAGACTGAGCACCCATACGTTCCACAGAGCAGCACCACATGACCCTCAGGCTCTCAGCTCATTCACTGAGAGTTCCATTTTTACAAACCTAGTACTCAGGCCACATGTTCCCCCCTGCACAGCAGCAAAGGGAGCAATGCAGACTGAATTCTGGACACTTGGAAGCGCTGAGCTCACCTGTGGAGAGCAGATGCTGATATGACAATCCAGCAAGTCATGGCGCACCTCAACGTTCTCAATAGAGCTCTGGAACAGACTCTGAAAGAGGAAAAAATTCAGATGATCCAAGTGACTCACACAGTACTGGACCCCAAAAGCCTTCTATAAGCCAAGGACAGTATTATTAAAGCAGTTAAGTTCTGAAGATCAGACAAATCTACACTAGATCCAACCTTAGCATCATGTGTGATCACAGAGAACTGAGGGTCAGTAAGCAGAGGCTGTCCCTGCACTCACACTGCAGCTCTCCAAGAAACAGCCTGCACTTTCAACTAGGACTTTTCCTCCAGGAGGCTCCTTACCTTAGTCTCTGGGAGCAACAAATGTACAAAAACCAGTGAATGATCAAAATACAATGTTCATATCTCACAGCTGTGAAATCCCCCTGAGGATTTTTACAGCTGTGAGTTGGTTTTGTGCTGCTGGGTGGTTCTTTTACTTCTTTTGTTGTTTGGGGTTTTTTTGTCACCTACAGTGATTTCTGCTTCTATTTGATTTCTGCTTCCTGATTACTTATGTGGGGATGAAAATATTATACAATCACAGCCGTAGTTCTGAGTTGAAAAAAGAAAACAGTCCATCTGTCTTACCAGAGAAAGTGCCTCTGCAGACATTTACAGAGCATTTACTGCATTATTAGGTAACAGGCACCCACTGTTGTTCCACCCCACTGCATCAGATTCAACATGCTTCAAAAAGGAAAGGGTTGCTAAATATTGGAATGGGCTGCCCAGGGTGGTGGGTGGAATCACCTTTCCTGGAGGTGTTCAAGAAGTGACTGGATGTGGCACTTAGTGCCATGGTCTAGTTGACAAGATGGTGATGAGTCAAAGGTTGGGCTCAGTGATCTCAGAGCTCTAAATTACTCTGTCACTCTGTGAAAATGGACTGTGTACAGTGGTATATGCACGGCCATTTGGGAGCACCTGTGGCAGCATGAATCATCTTCCTCCCTTGTTTTACATGGTGAATAGAAAATAAAGGGTAAAACCAGAACTGTGAGAAACATATGTGCCCCATTCTCCAACCGAAATGAGTCCCAAACATGTGTGTCTCAGCATGATTTCACCAAGCCTCAAATACAGGTTGGGGAAAACAAAAAGCCAATTTACCACGAGTTACTTTCTATCACCTGTTCCTCCAAGAGAGGCAGCAAGCACAGTTCCCCAGCCTCACTGAAGGAGGATCTCCTCCTTGGGTGGGCTGCTTCACTACCACAGTCCTTTTCCACCCATCAGGTCCCAGACGCACCATAGGAAAGCGGAATCGTTTCAGCCCCTGGGTCCTCTGGTAGTGAAGGACACGGTTTGTGGCACTGTCCATAGCAATAACAATGTCATCCTCTTTGCACCTGGCATGGTGGCCAGGGGAGGACTCCTTGAATATCATCGTCATCACAGAAACATTCTTCTCCATCTTACGACGCAACCTGAAAAAGGAGGGTAGAACTCAGATCACTGTTCACAGAGCTACAGTCCAGAGTGTCGGTACACCAGGCAAGCAACACCTACTTGTGCTCTTCCAGGGCTTTGGATATGTTGAAATTGGACACCACATCCCCAGTGACAAGAATGAAGTCGGAGCGAACAAGGGACTTGGCATCCACGTCCCGCAGCACGTCCCCGAGGGAGCGGTACAGGTCCGACGTCACAAACCGCACCGTGTTGGGAGACGTGTGGCGGCACCACTTGGATTTCCTGCAAGGAGCACAAAAAACCATCAGGAAGGCATAAAGAGGCTGTTCCTACAGAGGACACACAGTACCCCAGTGCATGCCACACCTGTAAGGGGAGGCAAGGAGGAGACAGCAACAGGCTCAGGCACACTCGTGTGCACACAGCAGAGAACCAGGAGCAGCTCCACAACACCCAACGCTCCCAACACGCTGCTGTGGTAGTTTTAGCCAGGCCTCAAATCAGCAGGCTCAGAGAATCTACGTAGATTAGGAGAGACAGGCATCACCTGACTTAAGTAACCAAAGAAATATTTCATACCAGATGACACAAACCTGAGATATGAATACAGGAGTAGGAGGTACTCACTCAGTTCCATCATGGCCGAACTAGAGGCAAGACACACAGCTGCTGTCTTGCTGGAGTGGGCCCTGCTGCTGCTACTTGCATTTTGTTTGTGTTCAGGGAAGTAGAAACATGTTGTTGTTATACTTTCTGTTCCTTGCTGGGTGTCTTTTGGGGTGCTTATAGATCTAAAGTGATAGAATCTGTCTTCGATGGGGAGTTATTTTGTGTTATGTCTAACTTGTGTAAGTGTGTGTCATGTTGTAGTTTCTCTTAATTTTCTCTTTTCTGTATAAATATATATATAGTTTAAGTTTAAATCTAGTTTGAGGGGGTTTTCCCCTTTCTCCCTTTTCTCAGCTGGGAAGGGAGACTGACTCTGTATGGGGCAGTTGGTATTTTGCCAGCTCAACCCAAGACAACTGCACAACCACCCTGCTCACAGCAAGAATGGACTCTTTTGAGACATGCTAGGAGACCACTGTTAAAAGGCAATCTCTTGCAGTTTTCCTCAGAAGGATCAGTGAGACTTTTGAGGCTTGTTGGAGGACAGAAGAGTTCTTCCATGACAAAGCTAAAGAGACAAAGAGATTCTTACTGCAAATGCTCTTTTATCTCAGCTGACTTCCAACAGCAGAAAACAAAGGTTTCTTCCACTCCAGTTGCTGTGAGGAACTCCAAGGTGTAGTCAATCATGGCCACATTGGCCATAGGTAAAAGAGCCTGAAAAAACCACAAACCAAAAAGCATATAAATAGCTGAACAAACACTTTTACCCCAACACCAGCAACAGCCCCTTACAACTTTAGGATATAATATCATCAGTTGTGCCAGAAACCTAACACCAGTAACTGCTCCACCACCTTTTATAGAGATCTTTTAGAGCTGATATAATCAGTAAGAGTTAATTTCTGATCTTCTATAGGGGCAGATCCTCAGCTCAGAGAGGAAGGCATAAAAAAGTGAGGTTATCACAGAAAACTCTTCAAGAAGACTATATTGAAACAGACTGAAAAAAAATAAAAATCCCAAAGTGCTGATTCCCTGACTCAGGTTTTTAACTGCTTCAAGAAAAACCTGTCAGACACGAATGATGAAGCCTCAGGAATATGAGTGTCCACAATTAAACACGGGAAAAAACCCCAAGCTAAAGTGAAGTGAGTATGCTCTGTTGACTCGAGATTCAATTCACAATTCTAAACTGAGTTACTGATTCACAACTGAGTGATCTCATACTACTCTTTAGTTCATTTTTGGTGCTGCTTTGTTTCAGGCCTGGGCTCGCGTGTATAATTACAAACACCAAAGACATTTAACCAGCAAACAAGGCAAGACAATTGCTCAGACCTAATTTCTCCAGAAGCTTTTTGTGCTCCTTCAACACACAGCCTTCCGAGATGGATAATTAAAGTGCTTTCCCCATCCATCTTTCTTTGGCCATATCCTTTCACCCATTAATGCTGACAAGGACCAAGAACTTGTTCCTTTACCCGAAATAAGCCCGTCCGAACCCGCTGCTGCTCCTGCAGCAGCCGCAGATGAGAAGCGGCGCGGCGCCAGATGGAGGCGAGCAGCGACCAGACAGACCCTCGCTGCCTCTCCAGCAAGGGCTACGAGCTCTTACAGACTGTTACACAAACTCTTACAGGCTCTTGTATCAACTCTTATCGAGGAGAACCGTCAGAGGTTCCGCAGCGCGGGGAGAGGCGCGGAAAGCGGCGCTGGGGGCTGCCCAGCCCGGGGGGACCTCGCCGTCTCCTCCCGACCCAGCCTGGGACGAACACTCGCCCTCTCGCCAGACTTCTGCCCGCCCCGGCCCCCCGCGCACGGGGCACACAGGGACGGGCGGCCCCGGAGGCACCGGTGACAGCACCCAAGGTGGGATTCCTCACCCGCGGCCGGTCCTTGGAGATCGGGAAGAAGCGGCGGTTGAAGCTGTCGGCGACCAGCACGGCCTGGAGCGGCGGCGGCGGCTCGTCCTGCGGGTCGGGCCCTCGGGCAGCCCCCCGCCGCCGCTGCCGCTTCCGCTTCCGCCCGCGCCGGGAGCGGCGACGGGAGCCCGGCGGGGACAAACAGGGCGGGGGGGGAGCGCCTCCCTGTCTCTCGCCCTCCATCCTTCCGCAGCGCCCTCGCCGCCAAGTCCCGCCGTGGCGGGGGCTCAGGAGCGGGGAGAGGCGTCTTATGGCCGTGCCCCGGTGAGGCAGCGGCGGAAGAGCAGCGCAGCTCCTCGCCATGGCCGGGCACGGCGGGG
>VWZD01009772.1:4771622-4837168 GCA_013396695.1 Sakesphorus luctuosus
CCCGGCGGTGTCGCGTCTGGGGAGCAGCGATTTCTTCCCGATTCACCTCATTCCTGGCTCACCTCCTGCCAGTGCAGTGTCTGTGCCCCTTGTCTCGGCGCTGCTGCTGCGAAGGGGATGGGGAACAGCCCGTCAGCGCTCACACAGCGAGGAGTTGCCCCAAACCCCAGAGGGCCCCTCAGAGCCCACTCAGAGACCCTTCCAGAGCGGAGGGGAGGAAAGAAGATGTGTTTTCTGGGGTGAGGGTGACATTTGCCTTGGTGAAGCAGCCCGGCTTGGGGTGCTGCAGGGGGGGTGTCTGGCTGCGTCCCCTGCTCAGACACTGCCGGTTCCAGGGATCCTGATCCCCTCCTGCCACTCCTGTCCCAGCCCAGGCACTGCCCGCGCTCAGGTCTCTTTGTCCCTCCTAAAGTGCTTCACAGAATCACAGACTATCCTGAGTTGGAAGGGATAGTTGGAAGGATCATTGCGTCCAACTCTTAAGTCAATGGCCCACATAGGGATTGAACCCATGACCTTGGCATTATGACAACCAAGTTTTAACCAACTGAGCTAATTTATATATCCTGGCCCTCAGAAGGGGATCAGGCACGTACAGACCTCGGCAGCGAAAAGGTGCCCACGGCTGAGTCCCTTCTCTGCTGCCTCTCCCTGCTGCTCTGCTCGTTTGTCACCGAGGGGAAGCTGTGTCATAACCCCTGCATCCAAAACTAGGGAAACAGGCTGAAAGACTCCCCAGGGAGCTCCTCATGGGATGGCAGCAGGAGGGCCCTTCCCAGCACTGAGTGCTGCAGGACCTGGTGCTCTTGGCCCTGTCCTGTTGTCACACTTCTGCCCCTCCCCACGTGGGACAGGCAGTCACAGCCCCTGCTCTGTCACCTCACCAGCCTCTCCTGGATTCTTGCTGCCCATGAACTGGCCCACTGTGACGCCCTGCTCTGGCCCTCACTGCTGTCATCCTACACTGAGTGACCAGCCAGAGACTCAAGGAGCTGACACACAATTCAGCTGCAATCCCAGAGAGAAACACAGGGCACTCGTACTGCCACCTCTGCAGCTGGGCCCCTCTCCAGGGTGGAAGGTGGCACGGGCTTACCTCATCAGCCCAAGTCACACAGTATGGACTTTCCATCCTGGTAGAGAGGAAATTAAGGAGGCACCACTCAGTCACAAACCTACAGCACTGTCCCGGTGTCAGGCAGCATGTACAGCCCCCAGCGCAGTGCTGAGGGGTCTCTGGTGAGGGGGAGAAGTCTGTAACATGCAACATGCAGCATTCCTCCCCGATGGGTGAATTGCAGGTTCAGGACTGATGCAGTAGAAAACAAAGTCTCCTCTGTCTCCTGAAGGACTCTGCAGCATTGGGCATTCCCTGAAATTTCCCTTAGCTGTTAAAATGTCCAGGCATCACTTGCATGGTGCCATCTGCGCCCAGTGACTTGTGACTGAGCCCCTGCTGTGCCGCACCTTGTGGCTGAGCTGCTTGACCTTAGCTGGTGCTTTGGCATAAAGCAGCAAGGATGGACACAGCAAGGAAATAGAAATGAGCTGCCCATGGGAAATAAATCACCCCCATCCTTTTCAAAAATAGGTACCCGTGTACCCTTGGGAATCCTGTTGCCTCAGCAAAGAAGCTAACCCTGGAACAAAAGTTCCCAGATGGTTTCAGCGCAGGGGTTACGGCTTGAGGAGTGATCCAAGAGGTGGACTTGTCATTGCCTGTGGGCAGGACAGTGTCTTAGTTCCTGCCTGTGTAGCACTAAGTGCATAAACAGCACCAGAAATCAGGTCTGATCCAGCCTGCACAGCCACTGGCCGTGTTGGGACCGGGCACAGAGAGGTTGACAGGGGAATCAGCAGATTATCTGGCTAATTACATCCTGTGCTCTCTCCAAGTGAGGCAAGTTTCCAAGACGTTGCCCTGGTAAATTGGCAAGTACAGGGGAAGACAAATCAAGGTAATTGCTAATGAACTGAACTCAAAATCAGCTTGCTAAATATTCCTCAGGCTTTGCACACACATTTCCCTTTGGTTTCATGGGAACTTCCATGCAAGTAGCACCCAGGCTAAACATATTCTGAAAGCCATATAATTCCAGTGGAGCTTTTAAAACTGAAATCAGCTCATGAAAATTGAAATGAAACTGAACTGAGTTAGGCCAGAAGTCTATCAATCCCAGCATGAAACAGTGGTTGGGCAGTGGCAGTGGGGTGGGAAGATCCGGAGACTGAGGGACTTTTCCTTGCTCCCTCCTCTTCAGGTATCCCTGGATGGAGCATGTATCAAACTCTGGGAATGATGAGCCTGTGGGGGGTACTCTGCTTTCTGGGGCATCTTCCTGGTCTGTGTTCCTATGTTTTTAACCCTTCTGTCTTTTCTGTTTGTTGTTTTCACTGAGCATTTGTTTGTTCCCTGGCTTTTCCTTCTGCATAGACAATGGCCCATGAGGCATCACTAAGCCTTAGCAGGTAGCTCTAGATTTGGTCCTACTTTAGGCAGCTTTGGGGCTCCACATTGATGAGGGCTGAGTGGAACCAAAGGATCCCCAGGCTGGTGACACTTGTGACAAGGAGAATCACAGGAAGTCTGCATGGAGGAACCATGTGCCTAACATAAGGCTTATTTCCCCTCATGTCTTGCCTGGTGGCCAGCAGCTCTGATGCCCTTGGAGAATCCTTGGGTGCCTCAGAAGAGCTATGGGACTTCTGTCATCTCAGCTCCAGGTCAGGAATTGAATTAATGCCTAAACTCAGCTCTTCTTGTCCCATTTCATGCTGGCAGAGAGCCTGGTTTGTTTGGGGCTATCCCCACACAGTGTCAGAGGTGACAGGGGCAGACCATGAACCCTGTGACATGGAGTCTGGGCTCAGAGGACTGTCCTGAACTTACCCAGGATGGCTGACACTCACTTGCCAGGTATAGAGAGGGGTCTGCCAACACCAAGGTCCCTTAGAAGAGCTCCTGCCCCTGGGAGAAGGGGCAGGCAACAGCCAGGATATGGACGTTGTCCAGCCCTCTTGCTCACCTGAATGACTCTGCCTGACAAAAGATTGACCTGAGCACTGAACAAGTCCTGCAACAAGGTAAAAAGAAAACTACAGACCAGAAGTAAGTCAGTAAACATGAAAGCCAGATGGATTCTACATCCCAACCCTTCTGCCTCTCTCCCTCCCACACCCTGGGCTCTGGCCAAGCAGGGACAACAGGGACACTGACTCACAGGCTGTTCCTCTGCTCTTTGCTCATTTGGGCCTCTTCTGTACTTCTCAGAAGAGGGTTTCTGTCAGATGAACTGCTGAGCTTTCTCTGCTCTTGGCTTCTGGGTTGGCAGACTTGATAAGGGAAGCTGAAGACACGAGGCCACCCTGTCTGCATCCCCTTTGGTTTCCAGCTGCCCTGGGGCACTGCTTGCAGAACTCTCTGGCAATCCTTTCCATCAGTAGGATGCTGGGCACAACATCATTCACCTGCTAACAGAGAGGACACATTACTGCTGCCTGAGTTCTGGGCTGCCACAGCTCCTTTTACTCAGCCCGCTCATGTTTCATGTTGCCTCTGTGCCAGATGGGATGTACAATGAGATAAGTGCTGCACCAGCACCTCCCCAGCTGCCAGAACATGTAGGTGGGACTGGAGGGGTCCCATTGCAAGAAGCAGAACACTCACAGTGAGCAGAATGCAGCACAGAGGTGCTTGTGGATGCTCATCCTGTGCCACTGGATACCATGCAGATATGCCAAGCTGAACAGGTTTTCCACAAGTAGCACAGGTCTCCCTGAAGAGACAGGGGACAGCAGAAGTGCCTCACTGCTTACTTAGAGAAGGGACTTCCATGTGATAGTCTGTCTGCCACTGACCAGCCTTACCTGGAGCTCAGGAACCTGAAATTAGAGGAGAGGCTGGGAAAGCACAGCTAAGTCACAGAGTCAGCTTCTCTCTAATTTACTTTTTTTTCTGTGGCTTTTCTTGGTCCCATGCTCTGGCCTCGCAGATGCAGACTGAGCCATAGGCCATACTGCCCTGGATATTTTAGCTGAGTTCCCAGCCCTTTCTTTACAAGTCTTGCTCCAGCTTCTCCCCCTTGCAAAGGTTCTTCTCTCCCCATGGCCTCAGCAAGCAACAGCTACTTCCAGATTTCTATGGATGAATTCTGTGTGATGGGATTCATCCTTTAGGAAGCTGCTTCCATTATCCCTCACCAACAGCTCTCCTGAGGAGAAACACCAGTCCTAGAGTGATGGTGCTCATGTCCATCTAACAGACTTGGTCTCACCCAGGTAACCATGGTGCAGATGCAGGAGCACCTGTGTCCTCCTCTTCTGCTATCCTTGTTCATGCTCTGGCTCCATCCTTTGCTGATTCATCTCTCTAGTCACTCTCAGGGACTGATGAGGCTTTGGCATGGCAGGCTCAGGTTCTTCAGTGAGCTCAGTGAGGACACACTGTCCGGGAGTAGAAAATGAGTCAGTGGCCATCTGGTCTCAGCATGTGCTCCAGCCCTGGGGATGGCAGTCCCTGGAGGCACCCACCCTGCATGACCCCAGAAGCTGCTCAAGTTTGAAGAGCAAAACACATTTCCCTTTGGGGACAGCGCTGGAGCAGTCACAGTGACAGTGCTCCCAGTCACACAGAGACTGCCTGAGCATGAGAAAGGCTCATCGGTCTACAGCCTTTTTGTGTTCCTTATTCACATACAACATTTTGCACCACTACTGCACTAGTAACACCTCCTTCCTTGGGGTTCCTGGCCTTCAAACCATACCTTAGTCCAGAGTTTATCCCCAGCTTTGTGCTCCCATTTGGCTCTGCACTGAGCCATGTGAAATGGGGTTGTAGCCTGTGAACAAATTATTTTTCCCAGTTCAGTGGTACACAAGCAGAGCTGCCTCCTGTTTTCCAAGCTAACACATTTCCAGCTCTGATACATATGGATTCCTGTAGGAAGAGAAGCTGGGAACAGCCATTCCCCGACAGGTATGTAAGGGTAGCACAGAGAGGTTTCATTATCTGCTAGGAAGGGATCTGTGGACTGAGCCAGAGAGAAAAAGATGTGGGGCTGGGTAACCACAGCATTGGGACTATGGAGATGGGCAGAGAAATGCCATACTACAGAGCAGTAAGTACAGAGACAGAACCTGCTGTCACCTGCATCATGACAAGGGAACCCCCACAGTGCCAAATCAGGGCTGCCAGAGGCAGGGAGGGAACTCCCTATTTCTAAAGAGCCAGAGCAAATTCCCATAAGACTGTCTGGCCATTCTCTGACCCAGGGCCTCCTTTCCAGCTCCCTAGCTGGCTCCAGCCTATCCCCCCACACTGTCACACCTGGGGGCCTTATGCCACCGACACAGAGCAGGCAGCAGCAGGAATTGCTCTGTTCTCGCTCCCTTGCTGAGATGAAAATGTTCCTCTTCTGTGCAAGGGCAGGATAAGTCCTCATCTCTCATCTTGTCCCAGAGGAGGAAAAGAGCTCTTGCAGTTTTCCCTCCCAGAGCAGTCCCAGTCCTGGCTGGAGAAGATGCTGGAGAAGGAGGAGTTCTCCATTCCTCTGCCTTCTCCCTGCTGCCGGCACCAGATGCGTCATTTCATGAAGGAGACAGCTCTGCTTCCCCCTGCCTGGTCTGCCAGAAGTGAGTAGGAGCTTTGATCGAGGCACAGCTATCTGTGCTCTGATCACTGCCTTTCCTGCAAGGGCCCTGTTCAGAGAGGACATGTTTCCTTTAACCCTTCCTTCCCTGCGACCCTGGAGCTCCACAGGAAAGGCACATTTATGAGAACTTTCAGCCCAAAATGCTTCTTCTTTCCAGCAATGGCTGGGAACTGAGTGATGTTCAGTAACTGTGCCCTTTCAAGGATCTGTTCAGTTGTTCATGTGCCCAGAGTGTTATTTTATAAAATTTTTGTGTTCGAGCTGCCTTCAGATCTAATTAATAAAGAGAGAGAAGGAAACTTTCTCAGGGGAACTCAGCACCCCTTTCCATCACATCAAAGCTGCTGAGAGATCACGTTATCTTGACGGATGTTGTACACTACAGATCAGGTTACTGAACTTATGTTTTCCATGGACTCATTCCAACACTTCTTTTAATTTGTCAGGGATATATTTCAAAGGGCAATATGCACATGGTTGCAGAAATGTTGAAGGAAGTTGCTGATTAATGACCTTTTGCCTGGTAGTGTAGATGTGATTGTTCTAGCTGTAGTAGATACCAAAGAAAAGGTAATATACTGGAAACTAGAAAAAATAAAGTCTCTTGGATTAGAGGCTCTTTTTTTCTGTTTCTTTCAAGCCAAAGCAATAATGCTATAATGCAGTGTGCTCAGCCACGTGAGGAGGAGGGTCTGTACCTAAGATACACTGAGTAATTCATCTTAGCGATCCCACCACTATTCTGTCACATCAGTGGGAGTCTTAGGCACAGGCAGTTAGCATGTCTTGTCCCTGGGAGCAGCATCACAGTCTTCAGTTGTCTGCAGTGCTCTCCTTTGAGTGCTAGCTCAGGTGCCCTAAACAGATTTCTCTTTCTTTTTGCCCTTTTCCAATCAGCCATAGACTGGAGCACTGGTGGCACCACCAATCACAAGGTTTGATACCTGCCATCTTGTAGTTGTCAAAATTGTTTCTTGCTTGATGCAGTCACCTGAGATTAAATAAAATTATTAGTTCCAGAGGACAGGAAAATGCCCCCTCCTCGTCACTCAGACAGCTCCTGACCCAGCCAGGCTTGATGAATGCTGTCAGAGCCAGGCTGGATTGCCTCTGGGGCCGTCTGTCCCCATCAGGGGATCACTGCTTCCAAAGAGGGACTCCAGCTGTGGCTGCAGTGCCAATACTATACATGGGAATGAAAACTCTTAGCAGGACTGTGATACTCAGGTTTGATCCTCGGCCCTCAGAGATAAGACAACAGCTCTGATCCCTGCAGTGCAGAATCACAAAGAACCTCTTGGGCAGGGGCATGTGCAAAGACCTGGCTTGGACTTTACAGGGGTATCTGCAATGACGAGAAATGCAAAGCAGGTCAAAGGTAAGCCCAAAGACACCATGACTGCAGTAACTAAACTTGGTGCTGATGCAAGGAGGGAGTCTCAAAGTCTCAAGCATGCAGCTCTAAATTCAGAGACAGGGCTCAGCTCCTCCCACCCGCATAGCTTGATGGTGGAGGGATCATCTCTGCACGGACATCACCCAGACCTACTCTTAAACTACAGGTGATGCAGATGTTCAGCCCAAAACTTGATCTAAATTGTATCTCTACTTGCAATCACAGGACGTCAGAGTGTTATCTGATTAATCTGATAAAAGCCTGCAGTAAAATATGTTTTAAACCATCTCTGTGGATCACTGCAAACACATCGAGGAAAGAGAAAAGTGACGAAACAACACTGAGAGTTGGATTTAACTCATACCAGACTGATGCCACATTAAGTGCACTGCAAAGAGCGGGCCCTGCTTTTTTAGACAGAGGAGGCAGCAGTAGGATTCACAAAGGCCATGCAATGCTGCAGCTCATTTTTCCCACCCACATGAGGAGCTCCTGTATTTTCAAGTCAGTAGCAGCTGGTGATTGATGCTACATGTGCCTCACTCTGACAAGGAGCTGGGTCTGAACAGTGTATTTTCCATGAGTTCAAACTGGTTCAGTTTTTTGTCTTTAATAAGCCAGATGCTGCTCACTTGTGGGGAGGATCATTTGCCCAGCAGCAGTTTTAGACCTTGCTCTGCTTTTCCTATAGCAACTCTCCTTCCTCTGTCATGAGGATTCCAGCTGTTGCATTTTTTAGGAGGAGGAACTGAGCCACGAGTTTGAGATATGATACAGTTGTGGTCACAGAACAAGCTGGTGACCACCCCAAGAGTTCAGCAGCATTTCCCTACTCCCATCCTATAATGACATGCTGGGGGATGTGGTCCTGATGCCTCAAGCCTTTGCATCCCCCAGCTCCCACATTCTGGGAGTCCTGGAGAGAGGACAGGGGGTTGAGCTATTTTCTGGTTATCAGTATTAGACTTGGATTGTTATTCCAGCCTCTGGGGCTGTTATATCGCTGTGGGGCTATACTTTGATTTAACCAGGCTGCAGACCCTAGAGCTGCTTCCCACTCCTCGAGCACCAGTCTCATCCCTGCAGCCACAGCTGGGAGGGTTCCTGTCCTCCCACATTGCAATGGAGAGTGGCACGCAGCAGCTGGAGCGCTTTGTTTCCAGTTGCCTGGACTAAGCCATGATTAAACATGGGGCTTTTCCTATTAGTGGCTCATAAACAGCTGGGGGACTGTCCCTGTCTGCAGCGCATGGGACAGGCATGTGACATGGCTCTATGTGGCAAGGCAAACCTACACCAGACATGTGCCTTCCTGTTCAGGGATCTCTGTAGCCTTACAGACAACCTCAAGATTTTGGATTGATGAGTATTTCCTTTTGGGAAGCCTTTACTGCAGACTTCGCCTTGGCCAACCCAGGCTGTTGTCTAGACTTTGTTCCAAAATTTTTGGTGTCCCACAACAGCAATCCTTATAGTCCCACCGGATGAAGCAATGAGAGAGGTCTGAGTGAGAGCCATGGCCAGCCAGACTGAGACCCACACTCCTTGCATGGTGGCTCTAGTCCATCACGTGGGGGCCAAGAGCCCCTTGGGACACATATACTCACCCACCACTCACTGTGCCAGTCCAACACAAACCCTGGGGGGGCTGGGGTTAGCAATGAATGGTGAGAGTGTGGGGCTCCTGAGGACACGGGCCCCTGGGTTCTGTGGTGGCATTGCAGTGTGGCTGCTGGTGCTCAGGCAGCACTTCCCGAGCAAGCAAAAGCAATTAGCTCAGCAAAACAAGATGCACCCAGGGCGGTCATCTCAGAAGCCCCCAGGAAACCATTTCTGCTCTCCCTGGGAGAAAAAAGCAGTAGACAACTGCCTCTGCCATCCTTCTCTCCCAGCAACAGAGCAGAGCAAGTCTCCCAAGCCCTGATAATTTCTCACTGCTGCCTGGAGTTCCCATCCCCTTGCTGTCTGAAGACAGAACTTGCTGCTTTCCCTGTGACCCCAAGCAGGATTCTCCAAAACACAACTTCTTGCCCCCATCACGCCTGTGTCCAGCCCCTGGGACCTGGCCACCCTGGGACCCAGGAGAGCACCAGTCCCAGCTGCAGCAGCAAGGACAGAGCTCTGTTTGACTTGCAGCTTCCCCTTTTTCCCAGTTTGTAGCCGCACAGTGACAATCCCAGAGGCCCAACACTCTCTGACCTTGGCTGTCCTCATTTGCTTCTAAAACTGGCTGATCACACTGGCGAGCTCCAAAATTGGAATCCCAGCCAGCCTTTTCTCCACCACGTGGGATTCCAGGCACCGCCAGGGGCACCCAGCATTTTTAATTATTTTTCTCCTTTTTTTGAAGCCCTTTTTCGTTCATGCAGCTTGAGGTGTTTCCAATGGGACAGAGTGGTTCTCTCCCCACAGGCTGCTCACTGTGTGCTCGCTGAGACTGGCTCGTCCTTCCCATGCACCTCAGAAGGACACCTAGGAGCATGGGGCAAATACAGGCTGGCTGTACCTCCACTTTGGAAAAGCTCCCTGGGCTTGAAAACACATGGGGAACAGAGATGTTGACTCAAGCAATAGTGGCAGTCCCCACAGCATTGCCTTCCTTACAGACCTGCTGTCAGGCACCAGGGGAACATCCCACGTTCTCGGGAGTAGGGCGGATATAGATGTGAGGTGTAAGGACCAGCTGAGCTACATCAACAAGCATCTCCACAGCAAGTGAGAGAAGATGATGAGAGAGCTAATGGCACCCACAAACTGTGTCTTTGGGGAGAAGAGAGCAGCAGAGGAAGGTGTTGGATGTCACTGTTGTGCAGCATCATGAGACCTTGGACCCTGCTGTCAGGGTCAATTCAGAATGAATGCAGGAAATGGGAAGTGTTTGGGGGAACAGGAAGGAACACACAAGCTACTGGCAAGCTCACCATCTGCTGGAAGATGAAAGAGATGGTGCCTGTCCGTGCCTGTTGTGCACTTCATGAACCAGACACTGCTCAGAGAAGCTGCAGCACTGTGGGGGCAGGCAGGGAGAACTGCAGGAGAAAGCACTTTGCACTCTTGCACGAGGCTGTCACAGCTGCATCCGTACATTGCTTTTCCACAGTACATCCTGATGGTGCGTATCAAGAGCGCCCTGCACAGCGATATAAGCAGGCAGCTGTAAGAAACCAACATCCCAATACAGGCAGGCCAGCTGAGTGACCTTGCTGCTGTGCCTGGCTCTGCTGTTTCCATGCAGCTGGAAGCAGTGACACTTTCACCTCAGTGGACCCACAGCTTTGTTTTTGCAGAGGCAGACAAGGAATGGACAGAGTGTGCCTTGCCCTGGTAGCAGGCTGTGACTGTGTCCCTGAGAGCTGATGGGAAGGTCGTGCTGCGTCATGCCCTGGCCACCACCTCCAGGTTTTGTAAGGTTTGAACTAGTTCCCCCACCACAGCCTATGTCCAGCATAGCTCTGGTCATGGCTGCTTGGCCAACCCAAAACCAATTCCAGAAAAGCAGACTGAACTGAACACACCACTCTGATGTGGCTGTTTTCCTTATGCTTGGGCTTGGGGACAAACCTATACTGCTTTTGGAGAGGCATTAGAGGAGCTTCTCCCTGCATGCTTAATGCTGCAGACTAACCGAAGGCACTCCTGCACATCTGAAGATAATGGGTAATGGACAGCTGAAAGGACGCAGCTTCCAAAGCCAGAGTTGTATAGTTAGGATGCATCCCAGCCTGTTACTGCTCATCCAGACACATCTCCAGTGTTTCACTGTAGCTTTGTTTGGCCTTTCCACTAACTTCATCAAACAACAGTCATACCGTACAGCACAGCCAAGGCTGCAGTCTGCTCTGCCAACGACAACAGGCAGGCTTCAGCCTGACCCGTGCTGCTGATTTCTATGGATTACTCATTAACTGTGGGTGTGGTGCAAGGTATGGGAACTATGAAACTTGCTACAACAGATAGGTCTGCTCTGGCTTCTGGTCCCTGGGCAGTGGTTTGCCCTTCAGTTGATTTTGTCCTTCAAATCATCAGGTTTATAGAAGAAAGACTGCACAATCAGTCTAGAAATGAACTGCCTTCAACTGGTTTTCTAAGCTGGGTTACTCTTTAAACGTTGCAACAGCTTTGAAAGCTTCTTGCTTTTCCCCATAAGAAAAAAAACAATTTTGAATAAGTTGGGGCTAATCGTGTTGGTAGTATGTTATTGGTATCCCACTCTCCCAAAGCCCAAAGAAAGCAGCACATGAAAAACGATGCTTTTTCAGTGCTTTCTCCTCCTGACCTGAATGATGAATTACAAACCAAATATAATCTGTGTGACAGAGCACAGCATTGCACCTTTTACTTCTGCACTCTGACAAGTGTAGATGCTGCAGAAATAGGGCAGGATGATCAAACCCTGAAGAAAAAAAATACACTAAAATGTATTTGCTGCAAAAGCATGGCTATTTGTAGAAGCTGTTGAGAACAAGAGTAAAACACCGTTAGCTTGGCTAGGAAAGTTCATCCTCCCACATGAACTGATGGAAACACGATGGGTGGTACCCCTGTAGCCTGGAGGGGTATCTCTGCCTGGATCAGCCTAGGAGCCTCATCCTCTGAAACACAATCACAGTGCAAACGCCCACACTGCTAACAACTCTGCGTAAACATCAAGCAAGTACAGCTCGCTTCCAGGAAAGCCAAATGTACAGGTGTATTAAGATATTAATGAACTCTTTCCACTAAAACAGGTCAGGAGGAAAGGAGAAGTTTCCTCTTTTCTCTGTGGACAAACACATCATACCTCTCTTCTGTATCTTTCTGGGGCAAGGGTAGAGCAATCACGGCTCCTCACTGTGCTGTGTGAGCTGGCCTCCACTCTCACCACTTTCTGATTGGCAACACAGATTGTTCAGCACTGAAGCAACATAAAGCACATGGACTTGAATGTCTGAATGAGTCATTTGTAGATCTGCAAGCACAATGAGACTGCAGTAATGAAGAAGTGAGAGCTCAGAGAATGTTCATGCTGTGAAGTGAGGGATTCCTGGGGTGTTGCTTAGGTCTTGAGCATCCCACAAGGTCCTGTGCCTCACATGCCCTGAAAATCAGAACAGCCACGTGGAAAATGCTGAATTCCAGGAAATGGCTGGCTCATGGAACTGAATTTTTCATTCTCCAACCCTGTTAACCTCTTTCTGTGCAGCTATAACTGGAATGGGGAGGTGGTTTTGGTACAAGGTCTGTAGGGGGAGGTTATCAGCTCCATGCTGTGGGTTTGGATGGAGCCAGGTAGACACAAAGCATATATATGGTGGCATATGCATAACCCTGTGGACAAGCATCTATGATCCAGCAGACAGGGAGATGCCTGGCACAGCATGGACAGTTGTGTCTATCCAGGTGTTGCTGCAGGCAGCTCCAAGGGCAGCGCTCCTGAGCCTCTCCAGCCCCTGTGCACAGCAGCAGGATATTTAGGAAGATTCAGATGATAGCAGCACTAAATGTGGGCAGGAAGTACTGGTGCCTCTGCTTATTCTTCAATTGCAAGCCATGACCAAATCCACTAGATACCATAACTTCTCTTAAAGGCAACTGTGCCCAATTCTTGCTGTGACAAATAATGACCTATTATGCAATGCTGTTGATGATTTTTAACGTCATTATTTGCAGGAAACTGGACTGTGGTTCTCATGTGACAAACTCAGATTACTGATGTCCTGAAATTGTTTGTTTGCTAGTGAGATTTAAGAGGGGAATGATTGAGCAAGTCACAGCAGTCTCTGACAACCCTACTAAAAGTACCACATTGATTTCTGCCTTCCTCTCTGCCTCTTCAGTGGGATGTTAACTCTGGAGCCTAAGGAGGATGGATTAAAAATGTCAGCTCTCAGTGATCTTCTCATTGCTGCTTTTGACATGAACATTTTTTGTTTTCTCTTAAACTGTGAAGGTGAATAAAAGATACAAAGGAAAATGAACACCAATGTCTGTTTACTCCCCAGTTGTTGTCAGCCTGTACCTACCTGACACTTGTTTCAATCTGCCAAGCTGCCCACATGGGTTGGTGGCCCAGCTGAGGCTAAATTAGTGCTTTCCAGAAAAATGGCTTGCAGTAAGTACAGTGCAACAGGAAATCTTTTGGTCTGCTCTGAGAGCTCAAAGTCCTGAAGCAATAAGCTGTGTGTGGGAGGGAGACCTGGACATGATGGACAATAAAAGATTGGGCACTGCACGGTGATAGAGAATCATGAACAAGCTGATGAATGCAGTCTCTCCAGACCTCCCTGTTTCTGGACTTGTTACAGTTTGCAGTGCTGCAGGCTAAATTTGGGCATGGGACTTTTACTCGAGCTGTCCAATTAATTTCTGAGTTCTGCACTTCATGGCTGAGAGCTCTGACGAGCAAGAGTGTGAAAAAGCACTAGCAAGCATAACCACTGTCAGCATGCTCATCAGGAGGGACACACTCAGGAAACTCGTGCTGAAAATGCAAGCCTCAGCACCTGGGACCAAGCCTCCCAGTGGGGAAGGATAAGAAGATGTCCTCTGTGTATGAGGTACATAGGAAAGGGGATTTGGGAGAGGGAGAAGAACTGCTCTCCACGGTGATGTCCAGATTTGTGCCAAAGAAAGATGCCTCCTGAAGGACCATCCACACTGACCAAAGCATGCTGTGTTCCCTAGCCAGCTTGCAGAGCCCACAGGTCTGAAAGGAGGCACCAGGCAGGTGGCAAGTCTGGTGTGACAGCTCTTTCCTCCTGTTAGCCCAAGGCTTCTCCTGGTATTCTACATAATTTCATGGACATCACTCCAATCTCACTGTGCTGCTTCTTTGGGGAACAGCTTTTCCTTCAGGGAAAAGAGAAAAGCTGTTTTATCCCAGTGCCTCATTACAATATTTTGCCAGTAGTAAAACACTGACCACAGCACCCCATGAATCCCTCACCCAACCAGTGCAGACAGAGTCTTCTGGGCTCAGCAGGCGTTTGGATCCAATCAGCACACTAGAAACTCTCTGCTTCACAGTTGTGTGTGTTAACAGGGTTTTATGTGTCTGAGATGCTGGTCTTAATTGCAGTGATGAGAACCCAAATGCTGAGCATGGAGTGCAGTTGTGCTCCCTAAGCTTGGGACATGTCCTGAAGGTTGTGTCCCTGTTTCTGTCCAAGGTTCAGTTCTGTTAAGTCATCTGAGCAGCATATGCTCCAGTTCCCCAAAAGGCAGAAGCAGGTACTCAGATCCTATGAGGAAAGATGGATAGAGTAGGAGAGAGAGATAAACAAAGACCAACACTCTCACAAACTGAGCCCTGATTTTCCTGGTTAATCCAGAGATACTCCATTTTCAGCTCTAATGGTTCAAATCAAGTTTGTTTCAAACATTACTTTAAATTTGTTGCTGATGTTTGTTTTGGGGTGCAGGAGAACAGATTCTGGACACCCCTAAGAAAACTAATTGTCAGGTGTTGTTTCCTCGCCCACATGGTCTTGCAGGCCTCGGCTTTGAAGCTGCCACTGGCTCTTTGGTCTGGCTCTGCTTTTCTTGTGCAGACAGAGCTGATTATGGCAAATCCCAGATCTTGAATCACAGCAAGTTTTAATACTGTACAGGCCTTGTTTATGTAACAGCTGCCATCCCTCAGGGGTGAATCCAGGACTTGCAGCACTAAAAGCATTAGCTGCTGCCACTGGAGCTAAAGATGTAACTCCTCTGGCTGGTAGCACCAGTACATTTATAGCCTTTAGAACAAACGCTGGACGAGACTCGTGACACACTAAAAAGTAGGTTATGCCAGCATAAGCATTTTCATCCCACCATCATACTAAGGGAGTATGTACACTTATAGGTGTGAAAACACTGCTGATGATGCAGCGTGCCCATTGCCCAGAGCTGGTCTGAGTGGAGTGTACACATCACTTACCAGCAGCTTTCTTCTCATGTCCTCCCTTTTACTCTCAGATCTATTCCAACACTGGAGAAATAGAGGACAGAACAAGCGTAGGCAGGGCCTTGGCTCCCTTGGCTTAAACAACAATCTCTGCTTGTCTTTCTGAACACATTTTGTAATGACTTTGGCATAATAGAGATTCATGTTCTTCCTCTCCAGGCACATTATGCAGAGCCTTTGGGCTTCAACATGTCACCAGCTCACAAACAGCCACCTCCAAAAAGCAGCTCTTGTTGCTTCCACAGCCCAGGGGCCAAAGACATGCTCACACTCAGAACAATTTCAGGTCAACACTCTAAAATAAAATACAAGTGATTCACCTTGAAACTTTAACACAGTTTAATTTTCCCCATCATTCATACTTTGTCCTTTCTGTTTATGTTGTTTAACTACACAGCTCAGTAATTGCACAACTACTCACCCTTACACTTCAGTGCATCTGATGTAGATAAAGGTCAGTTTAACAACTGTTCAGAGACTTACTCTAAATTGCTTCCTGGGTTCTATACCTTTTCATGGGACATGGCATTTATAAAGCATGAAGTGCACCTTGCAGCTTCTTCCCTGGTAAAATGTCAGTCAAACCAATCTGAAATTGCATTATTGTGAGTCCTGGGGAACAGACTGCAGGAAAATGCAGCAATTGCTCATGTTCTCAGCTGCCATACCACAGAAAGGTATGTCTGTCTGTTTGTCTGTCAGTCCTCCTGTCCCAAAATGTTAGAGCACCTGCAATAGAGCTGATTCTCATTCTTTCCAGAAATGGAATTGAAGGTCTGCAGGTTGTGTGACCACACGTGTCAGGGAGCTCTGCATGGATTCTCTGGTACCTTAAGGATGCCCTTGAATTGTCTGCATGGTGACACCTTTTACCTGTACCGTTTGCTTGTGGGTTTGGAAGGTATATTCTGGTCCAGTTTTACTTCCAGATTCCCACCTCTCTCTCATCTTTAGCTGAGTTCATTTCAGCATTTCTATCAAACTGACTTCCACAAACGTTCCTGACAGGAGAGCAAGGACTGCGGTACAAACAGGCACTCGTTATATAAACCACTTAAATGAGACATCAGCCAAATCTGGCTGGTGGAAGGAAGATGTCAGCTGAGGACAGGGTATTTAAACGCAGCAGGGGAGAAGCTACAGCTCAGGGTTTGTTAAGGATATTTACAGCCCTTTGTGAGAGGAAATGCAGCTGTGTCCATGTCCTCCTTCGCTGACTCCCCTGGGCGGAGGCTGGACAACCTTTATCGCGCTGTTTGGGGCAGCGGGGCTGGCGCTCACCCATCACCGCACAGCCGCAGCCTCCGTCCCTTTCAGCGGGCAAAGCTTGGCTGGGGAAGCCCTGGGACAAGTTCACCGTCCCCTTAGCTGGTCCGACTAGGAGCTGAAGGGAAACAGCAGGGGCTTGGCAAAGGAATCAGGTCCTGCTCCGAGCCCGGCTCTTTGGGAAGCAGCAGCGTGCGGCAGCGGCGGCACAGCGCGCACAGGAGCCGGCTGTGCGGGCCCGGCTGAGCCGAGGTTAAGCCCCCGATAAGGGCTGCACTTTCCCCAGCCGAGGAGCTGCAGATAACCTGCAGCGAGCCACAGGCGGGTGCGACCCGCGCCCCGGCGGGGACGGGCGGCCCCGGGACCTGCTGCTGCCCTGCCCTGCCCGCCGGCACCGGCGCTGCAAACCGGGCAGCGCCCTGCGGAGAGACGGGGCGGAGGGGGCCCGCGACCCTCCCCGGGCTCCGCGAGCGCAGCAACAGAGCGGGCCACGCCCCTTCCCAACCGTAGTGGCCCGTCCTTCCCGCACCGCCCGGTACCGCCCGGTACCGCCCGGTACCGCCCCGCAATGCCTTGCACCGCGCTGCCGCCCTGCCGAGCGGGGCGGTGAGATGCGGCACGGTGCGGATGCGGCGCGGTGAGCTGTGCNGGGCGGCGGGCGGGTGGCGCCGAGGCGCGGACTACACCTCCCGTGCGGCGCCGGGAAGGAGCGGCCGCCGCAGCGCCCGCCCGCAGGCGCAGTGGGGACGCCGGAACCGCTATAAGCGGCGTTGTTTGGGTTCGCGGCCGCGGAGCGGATAAGCCGCAGCGGTGGTGCTGGCGCGCGGAGNCGAGCCCGCGGCTGTGTCGCCCCCTCCGCTGTCAGGAAAGCGGGCGCGCAGCCCCCCTCACCTCTCCGCCGGTGGAGGGGCTGCGCGGTTGCCCCTCACGCCGCGGTCCGTCCCGCCCCTGCCGCACGCGGGGGGCTCTGTCCGTGGGCGGTACGGGCGGGCTCTCGTGTTCACGCCGGGGAGGTGAGGGGATAGGGCAGAGGATGCCCGGCCCGGGGGGCTGTCCCGCATCCCTGGGAGGGGCGCGGGTGCCGCGTCCTCGGCCAGGCTGGCCCCCTCGGCCCTGCCGTGCCCACCGCGGGGCTGCGGGTGCCGCCCGAGCCGGGAGCGCAGTCCGGCGTTCTGCCCCCGCCGCGGACTGAGGCAGGGGGCGAAATGCAGTGAAGCGGAGTTATAAATCAGAGTCTCGCTATGGGCCGTGATTTTGTCTTCGGGACTCTGAATCTGCCCCTGACCTTACAATGCAGTTTGATAGAATGCGTGGAAACCTGCAGCGCTGAAGGTGTGACTCATTCCTGTGCGTGTCCGTGCTCAGTGGTAGCTCAAGCCTGTGGAGTGAGCAATGCTATAGAGAAGGGAGGCATTTTTCTCAGGAGTGTGGGTAATGACTAATTTTATCAAGTGATACCTCTAGAGAAATCGGTTTTGCAAAACTTTGTACTGATAAGTTATTTGGTATATGCAACTTCAGACACTAACAAAAAATTTGGGGTATTTGGTCTTACAAGTCAAGTTTCTCAGGGTTTCAACCAAATGCTGTAGCTGTTACTTTATTCTGTCAGATTGCATAATTGTGTTTTGGAGGTCTGAGAGAGGAAGTATGACAGCACTCTAGTGCATTAAGGATCATTGTACTATCTGGTTACCTCAGGGTGTGTTTAAATTAGTTCATGAGATGTTAGTCTTGTGTGGACTTCCAAAGTCATGTTATTGCAATCCTGTTGTAATACAACTCTTTTACAATTGCTTACTGATTTTTTTCTTTCAAAATAAACCTTAAAATAGATGACTAAAAGTAACTGGTGCATTGGACACAGCATGTAATGAAGTGGAATTTAATTATTTTTCAGATATTTGAAGTGAAAACACGCGTGTAAACCCTGGCGTTTACAGAAGATGAAAGACATCGACATAGGAAAAGAGTACATTATACCCAGTCCTGGGTATAGGAGTGTGAGGGAGAGAGCTGACTCAGTGCAGCATGAAGAGCAGGAAGAGTCAAATTTTCAGCATTCTAAACATAAGGTCAGTTTGGTTTTTTCCTTGTTTGTTTTGCAGTCTTTATGTTTACCTAATTACATGCAGCAGCCTTTTTGCTGTGCCAGCTGTATGTTGGTTGACTGCATTGAAGGTCAATAATGAGTATTGCCTTTTGTGTGGAAGAGGTCATTCCAAGGGGTACTGTAGTTATTTTAGTAACAGGTCAGGGGACCTATTAAGCCTTTTTCACTTTTAAATGTGGCTTTTCAGTAACATTTGAATAAAACATACTTTTTTTCTAGTATTCAGATATTGATGTGAACCAAGAAAACATTTTAAGCCTTTGTATTTTAGAATCATTGCAACCAAGGAAGAGAAGTGAAGAACTCTGCAAAAATCATGCACCACTCAGTGCTGGCAGCTGAAAAAGCTCTTAATCATGTCATGGTTTTCTCAGGGATTAATTTTCTAAAGCAGATGTCTAGCTTGCTCTAGTAGCATGACTTTTACTTTTTCCCTCAGATGGAAGTAATTAGTATTGAACACTTTTTTAATGCATCTGTGTATTTAACATGGTGAGGTGCTGTCATAATACTAGTTTATTTTGAGAGCTGGGTTTTGAAATAACCACTGGCTTAGAGTTAGCCTGTCATTGTTCTGAGCTTCTAATTTTTAGAGCTTATTTTCACTGTAAAGAGTGCATATGCCAAGTGCTACAGGGGGGAAAAAAGAAAAGCTCAGATGAATGGAAACACTCATGCTGGTGACAGATATGGTCTGAAATGAATAACCTGTGCCAATTGCAGGAGGTTAAAGATGTTAGCTGCTCTGAATGCTAGCACTGAAATATTCTTTTTTTGCATATCCTGTTCTTAACCTTTCCTGAATAGTCTCAGGACTGACAGATATATAGATATACACACACACACAGATTGAGTTATATACACTGTAATCCTACCCATGTCTGATTTTGCAATGACAAGACCCTTGCAGGTGTGTTGCTGGTCATTCCATCTGGATTGTTTGTGGCAACACGGGTGTGAGAGGGCTGGAAATAGGGGAACTCGCTGTATTTGTAGGGAAGAATTGTGATTACTTAAAATGGCTTGAGCTTTGCTGGGTGGTACAAGATGCTGAGGTACTTTGTGCTTCAGCTCAGGCTTACCTTGTTTCACTGAAGGGTTTTGCCAGGTCTGTGGTGCTGCACTGCTGTTCTCTGCGAGGGGAGTGAGCAGCTCTGCAGCAGTTGGAGTGCAGGGAGCGCTCGCAGGCCCTGCAGCTCCGGTGTCCCCACAGGCTCTATGACTCAGCAGACTGCTGCTGATGGTGTTCTGAGGAAGGTGGTGTCTGATTGCATTAGAGCAGGCACTGATGCAGAGCCAGGAGCCCTCCGGAGGCTCAGTGGTGCAGCCTTTCAGCAGCGTTTGTTATGTTGATGTCACAGGCTTGCCATTCACCCTGCCCTGTCCAGTAGCAAATGTGCTCTGCCAAATTACTGGCGACAACAGTGATGCCATTGGTGGGCAGCTTTGTTCCCTGACCAGTGGTAGTGGAGTTCAGCAGTAATCATGGCATGTTATCTCTCCCTATTGGTCTGTATCATCTAATCAGGGTTTAACTTTTAAAAGAAAACATTCTTATCTTACCTCTAGATCTTTTATTGCAATAAAATCATGAAACCAGCACACTTCATTTTTTTTCTGAAAACTGAAAGTAAGCCAAGTCCTGCATGTCTGTACTGCCTGGCATGAACTCTGAGACAGCTTCAGGTCAGCTTAACTCCATTGCTGTAGTCTTGTTTACCCTTCTACCTCTACCATTTTATATGCTGCCTCTGACTACAGGATCTTAGACCCAGGTAATTGGATTGCAAAGCAAGAGTTCTCTAAAATTTGTGCTTACTGATGCAAGAAAATGGCTGACCTGTGTTCATACCTTGAGCTTTATCTGGTTTGATCTCTTTGAGTAGAGGAATGAACTTATCTGGCTTATCTGGTTCTGATAGGTTGCTCACTTTGCTTGATGGTTATCTTGTTCAGTGTGCCAGGGTTGAGATGATTTCTAGCTCAGATACTGGTACTCTTTGTTTTCTTAGCCTTGCAGCTTGGGTATGTACAGTCCATAAACACACACAGCTCTGGACTTGTTTCTGCATCAGTGAGATTAAGTGCTGTTTCCTTGCAGAATGCTGAGGTTAAGTAAAAAGAATTGTATTTGTTAACACCTTATCTAAGTTAGACATTCATGTTTGTCTACTGAGTTTCTTCCTTTCTAGTTGAAACAAACTCTGGTTTCAACAGAGTACTTGGCTTATCAGTGTTGGGATGCTTCCTATTTTGGGTAGCAGGGAAGAGCAAAGACTTCCCATTCATAAAGGCTGAGCTTGATGTGTTTGGTCAAGTACTTGCCCTCTGCCTGTAACAAAAGGGTGGAAGCTGTTAAGAAAATGGTATTTCAAGGGAAGAGAAGGGACTGTGCTTTGTTATATCTTTTGTGGAACCTGAATTGAGTTAGTGGCCTTACTTTGCACAGCTGGTGACAGGACACAGTGGAGGCTGATGTGATGAGGAAGGGTAGGACCGCAGCAGTTCAGACAGAGTAATTAAGCTGTAGTAGAACTTTGTCATTTGGACAACAGAGTCCAGTGTACCATCAGTAGAGATGTTTTGACCCTCAAATTTCTTGTTGAAAACCTGGCTCAGGATTTGAACTAGCTTGACCAGACAATGACAAGGCTGTTGGGATGATCTATATTGCCAGGCACAAGCTGCAAGCAGATTAAGGCTGTTACTTCATCACTAACTTCAGATCTGTGTGGAATGCGGGTTTGGGACTGTTTTGCAGGAGACTTAACACTGCATGAGGTGGACTTCTTGCTAACATGTTGCACAGGTACCTCCTGCAGTGAGGTAGATTCTGTATCCTCTGAGGACAGTTATCAAGGTGAATGGATAATGGACAATGGTTCATGGCCAGTGGTGATGACCACTTCTGGCAGGGCTACAGGCACATTTGGCTGATCAGTAATAACATGGCTCACTGGGGTTTTTTTGGTACCTGTATTGCCGCATTTTTCTGCATGCTTCTTAACTTGAAGCAAAGAAGTCTAGTTGGGTTTCTGATCACAATCTTTACAGGTGAAAGACTTGTTCTACTCTTGAACTGAGGTCCCAGAGCCTTTTTGTATGTCTCTCTTTGCATTATGTAAAGGTTATATTGAACTTTGCATTTTCTGTCCTGAATCCTCCATATTGGTGTTTATTTCCTGCTGAAATGTCGCTGTACTGTGTGTTCATGACAGTAACGAGAAAGAACTTGTAATTCTTTCCTTGGAAGCTTAAATACTGCTTGGTCACAGCTTGAAAGATCATTTCTTTGAAAGACAGGCGCTTTTCGAATAGGCCTCCTGGAATCATAATTGAAATTATTCTGCAATGTAAGTGGGATTAATCCAACATTTCCTGGTGCTTAATGGGAATGTTGCTATAGAAATATGGACCTCTGAAATAGGCACTCTGGGACTGAAATCAAGAAAAAATTTATTCAACTTGTGAATACATACATTCACCTCATGAATAAGTGTCTGCAGTGTGTTCTTGTAACAATTCAATGTTGAGTCTTTTGAGACCTTAATGTACCTTACAAAGCAGGGTCTTAACTATCTGTTCTCAGTGCATAGTACTAATTGGATTTATTGTCTGTGGGGGCATGGCTGGATGATGATAACTTGTAGGTGCACTTGCTGCCTGGTAGCGCTGTAGTCAGTGGTCTTCATCTGTAAGAAACTGTTACATGACCAGTGAATAATTGAGGGATGCTTTTGAAGTATTGATTTCTATTTATACCTTTAGAACTTTCTGTTCTCAGAATGTGTGTGTGCACTTCAAGTTGTACCTGAAGGAATTGTATGTAGCTTTTCTTATGGGAGCAGTGTGTCCCGAGGAGGGCCCACCCCGTTGTGTCCATGAAATGCGCTTTAAAATGGCACATGAGGAAGAGAAATAATTTGTTCTCAAAGTGATTTCAGAATAGGATCTTCTCAAATGTGGATTTCGTGTTTATTTGACGGAACATGAGGCAAGTGAGGATTTTGCTTCCTACTCCATTACGTTCACAGTGGAGAATCATGTAGAAGCAGGTTGTTCTTGTGATACACAATGCTTATGAGAACTCAATTCTTGGAATTTGAGTCCCTAAGTTAATGGTGCTAGGGTACTAGTTTACAAATTGTACTCCAAGCTGTAATTGGCTCTGACTGGATGTACTGCTCAGGATTAGGTTCCTGCTGCTGAAACACAATGACTGCATTTCTGGTAAACCTCAAGTGCAAATTGCTGTATTTCAAGGTACTGGACAGTGTGAAACTTCAGACATGCTGGGAAAATGTGTTGCTAACTTTAGCTATCAGAAGCCCTACTAATACTCTTGTCCTCACCTTGATCTCTTGTTTTTCAGGTTTGTCTCTGACATCTTTTGCCAAAGACAGCAGGGAATATGATCAGAACTTGTTGGAGTTGATGTAAATCCTTCAAGCACTGATAGCTTTGAAGTGATTTATCTCTGAGTGTTTAATAGTAAGATCAATTCTGCCTCAAACTCTCTGAAGTGTCTGAATCAACTGTGCTGAACAACAGGTTCAGAAATAGGAGTGTGACTGTAGCCTGGGTACTGCCTTTGTACTCCATGCTTAAAACAGCCCTAGGCAGCTTAGCTATAAAGCTTTATTTGTAGCTGAAGCTGCTGGATGTCTGCATTTTCCCAGAAGATTCCATATTTTCATAACCAAGTAAACACAGAACTTTTTTTCTTTTTCAAGTCAAATGAAAGCAAAACTTGAGACTCTGTCTTGTCAACAGTTCTATTATCTTTGAAAACTTTGAACACAATTAGACTATGTTCAGAAGCAAACATTCATGGTACTTTGTAAGGATGCATTAATTCCATGATATCCTCAAAGAACTGAGTATACTGGTTACAATTGTGTTCTGTCAAGTTGTTTTACCATTGAAGTCCTGCTAATAAAGCACTCACTAACAGAGCTGTTACAGAGAATTGGGTGGCTCTGCCAAAGACCACTTGACAGAAGATCCTGGACTTGTTTGGTGAATGTTTCAGGATGACTCTTTAATCACACTGGAGGAGGAATATATTTGCCTTGTCTTCCATGTCTGTATGTACATACCACCATCTGAAAAACAAACATATCCCCAGCCAGTTCTGTATCAAAAGTTTACCTGAAAGTTGGAGGGGGGTTTATGGTATCAGAGAAGCCTTCCATGTAATAGCAGGAACGAAAAGGTTGAAATCCTTGTCTGGACAGAGACATTCTCTAGAGGAACACTGACATTCTTGATAATTCACAGCTTCCATTGGAGCTTGATTGCCTTCCTTAGTACACCAGTCATCTTCTTTTTAAGACTTGGCCAAATGATAAAATCTCAGATCTGACCACTTGCTGGTATTGTCTTTGTCTACTGTTGGTTGCTGTTCAAAGCAGATTTCTAAATCAGGCTGCTCGTGACCAAAAGTGTGCAAGGAGCAGAGTAGCCATCAGTGAAGGAAATCTTGCAGTATCTTTTCCCTTGCAGTGTTCCATTTTAGTGCTGGAGGCATTCTGCCCTTTGGCTGTTTCAGAAATGCAGAGTACAGTTCTAAGAGCTGCCAGAAGTATGAAATGCATCTCTCACAGACTATGGAGAACTTAACTTGAAATGAGTCAAAACTCACTTATGTTCAGAGAGTTCTGATGCCTTGAGACACTGAGATTGTTATTATTACTTTCTGAACATTCATATCCTGGTAATAAGGAATAGTCAGTTGTGGTGTGAACCACATACTGCAAACAGGCCGTTCCACAAACAAAACATATGTTTCAGGTTTTTTGAGGACTAAGGTTAAAGAATTTCAAAGTTAATGTGTTGAGAGCCCTGAAGTGTTTAGTTTGAGTTTACTGACTTGTTTGCCACTTGCACGAGGTGGAAGCACATGTTGGTACAGGAAGGTGAGTTAAATAAAAGATTGTTGTTACTAGGTTTTGTAAAGGCTGTGGCATCAAGGCCTCTGCTGTCACTCATTGGTGATTCAACTCAATAGAAGTTTCAGTTCAAAGCCTCCCTTAAAACTCCCTGTGTTGTACAAAATTCACCTGCCTAGCTTTTATTGTGACCTGCCCTGAGTAAAAGATGTTACTGGAGAACACCCCCAGCATATGGCAGGGTTTGTGCGTGTGGTTCAGGATGGCAGAGCTCAGCTGAGCAAGGCAGGAGTCAAATTCTCAGCCTTTGTCTGTGCTGACTTGATCTGCTTGGTGAGGAGTTGGTTTCCCATCTTTGTGGTCAGAGACATGCAGGGTGCTAGTTCTATAAGGCAACTTATAGTTAAAGCTGATTACTGCCAAATTCCCAGGAATCTGCTCTTACTGTGCATGAGCTCTGTGGCTCCAGTGCTGGATGATCAATGTTCAGCCTTAGTTTTGCATGAATCCTGTACCCTTTGATTACAAGATCATGAATACTGGTTTTAATGCAAAACAAAAGACAGGGATTCATGGATACCAGAAGCCTAAGCAGGTGCACAGCTGCTAATCAGATGCATTCACAGTAGCTACAGCTGGAAAATCCTAAAATGAACACTTCATGCCAAACTCTGTATTTCTTGGATTGCAGGAATAAGTGGATTTTCTAGGGAAGAGTTGAGGACATCTCACTTCAGTCTGATGCTGGCCAGAATTCAAGGGCAAGGTAAAATAAGAAATATTTCTGTAAGAAGCTGACATATCGAGGACTTCATGTGCCTCAAGTAAAAGTGCTCAGTATATGTGACTGAAATATTCAGTCTCATCTCAAACGAACGTAACTGATCTTGTTTGGCTACAGAGCCTTGATATCAGTGCCAAGCACTACTCAGGGACTTCTGCTCTAATCTGAGGATGCATAAACTCAGGCTAGCTTTGAAACCATGACTCAAATGTTAATACACCTTCTGCTAATCCTGGCCAAGAAAAGCAATGGCAGAGAGATCTTGTGTAGTGAAGTCACATGTAACTGTGTTAGTGTGAATAACTGGACTTTAAGCTGTTGGATCTCTGAACTCTTATGGGAAATCAGAGCACAGTTCTGAACAGCTCTTTTCACTGAAGAGAAATATGGCACAGCTGTATTTATTCCTGCATTTAGATGTATGTTTGGTGCTATGAAGTGCTGTTCCTCCTCACAGCAGTAGCTGAGAAGGCAGCAGAGATAGGAGGTTTCATTTATATTCCCCTTGTCAGGAGGTGGAAGAAAATGGAGGCTCTAACTTCTTGAGCTGTTTAATTTCAGCAGTTCTGGAGGCTGTAACCATAATTTCTAGGCATCTGAAACTCTCTCAAAGCCTCACCTTGGTGCTGTGTGAATTCAGCTGTGCTACCTCTGCTTTGCAATCAATGTATGCAGGTACCTAATTGATCAGTGCCTCCTTCCTCCCACTCACTGCCGCTGATCCAGCCCTGTTCCTGCTCCTCGCTGCCTCGGCGACAGAGACAGCTGGTATGGGTGGATGATACACCAAACTAGTCTTAAATAGGCTCATGTTTTAATCAGTCAGGGTATTATAAAGTATCCTAGCTACAAAGAAGGCCTGGAGCCTAATGCTGCAAATCCCCTTGTTAATATTTTTGTAGATAGTGTACGGCATCAAATCCAGTGAAAGGAGAAAGGAATTGCCTTAGTGGACTATAGAGTTCATAAGGCACTTGCTGCTTCAGCAAAGAACAGCAGATTTGACAACGTTTGGATCTGCAAATCTATTTAATTATCAGATGCTCCTGTGTTTGGTGACTTGCAGTCTGGACAACAGTGCTTTAGGGGTTGCTGTGCTGCATGCAAAAGCAGCATATAAAACCCCTACTACTTTCAAGTGGTGTTATGCTTGGACTCAGAGGAATTTCTGGGAAGAAGAATATAATTACAGTTTCAGAGTATATTTTCCTCAACTCTTGTTTTAATTGTCCTTAAGTTACCTGAAATACTCGATCCTCTTCTTCCCCTACCTATGCAGACTAACAACTATTTTTGTTTTGCAACACCAATCCCTTAATGAAGTCTTAAATATTTTAAAATTGCTCTTCATCCTGGAGTTGTAGTATGGAGAATGCTTTAGGTACTGAGCAGAACAGCTGATCATATCATGCTCCTTCTCTTCAACATCACATGCCCACCTAGTCCTAAACTCCGTTGTGCTGGTCTCTTGCTTTGCTGTTTGCTTCTCCTTGCTGGGAACCTGAACAAAGGGGTGAGGAGGCTTGCTGAACTCTGCCTGCTAAATGCAAGAGGGGGGAGTTCCTGTTCTGCAGTGTTTCCAACTCTGAGTTCTTCACTAATTAAATAAAAAAAATTTGATTTTATGTAATAGTAAGTCAACCACAGTAGCTTTTGAATTCTGTATCAGCTGCAAGGACTAATAAAAACAGTTTATAGGTTTGTTCTAGTTTTTTGTCAGGTAATGGTAGAACAGAAGAGATGCAGCTTCTTCCCTGTCATGATCTGAGCCCTTCATGGAAGAAGGGACAGTAGTTGTTTGGTGGATGGAGTTTGGGTTGTGTGTTGACACATCAAATTCTTCCTCTGCAAGATGAGTAAGGGATGGAAAAAACATGTTTTGCTTTGCCTCCAGTCTTGTCTGGTTTTGCTGTTATCATATAATGTTAGAGCTGTCAAACCAATAAATTGCTACCTTCCCTTAAATAGGAGATTGCCTGTGTGAAAGACTAGAATCTCACTGGGTGGGTTTTTCCTTCCCATATACATCCCAGCTGCCTCCTTTGTCGTCTCCTGTTTTCAGAAGTGCCAAATGCACATATTGGAGTTTGCTTGTCTTTCTGAGTAAGGGTCCTTATGCCCCTCTTGCTTCCTACAGAACTTCTGACATATATTTGACAGCTTTGTAGTTTGGCTACCAGATTTTCTGTGTTTTCATGACCTCAGATTGTGGATTTGGTACTGCTGTCTCTAATGAGCAAATAGTTTCCCCTTGTGCTTAGACAGCTCATTTTCCTCACCTCACTTGGATTTTGTCAGGACATGTCTTGAGCCAACCATGTAATCTTTGACTCTCACATTACCTCATGTACTTACTGTTGCTATGACCAATTTTTGGACAAGGAAATCGTGCTAACAGGTGCTGGTGGGGTTTTGTTGTTTTCTGAAGCCACAGAAAGTCAGGGTGGGCAGGTGTGCTCTGGGGTAGCAGCACCAGCCATGCTTCTTTGTCTGCCTGTCTGAGACCAACCCATGGAAAAAGATCACTTGTAGAGGGATGCTTCCTTGGTACTCTCCATATTCTTGGAGATTGCCCTCAGGATTAAAAGTAAAACTTGTTTTCTCAATCTGTTAATTCTCATAGTCACCTATTGAATCCTGTCAGTCAGTACCCAGGTGTGTCGGAGCTTCATGGTATGTGGAGTGCAGAACCATTACCCTCTGTTAGGAGATGTCCAAGACTGCAGAAAAATTTTGGAATCCACCAGATATTAATAAAATGCTGCTATGTAAATGGTTGCTGTTGCCCTCTGTCATGTGTTTAATAAGCTGTGATATCCTTGTCCTATGTGAGTTTAATTCTCCCATGTTTACTTCATTTATGCATTTGAACTTTTCAGTTTCCTATGATAAAGAATTCTGAATTTAACTGTACCTTGCTCTTTTGTTGTAAGAACAGTTGGTGGTCACTTTCTAGTTCTTTTCTTCATGCCATTTGTGACTTTATGGACCTCTCAAATACCTGAACCTTTATTCCTTTCTTCTATCCAGCTGAAAAATCTTAGATTTATACTTGTGTGGAAGCTATTCCAAACCCAACTGTTCTCATTGCTCACAGAAAGTAATTTAAGTATAATACCCTTTTTGAACTGAAGTGATAGGGGACAGAGTCTGGTGTTCAAAGAGGAGGAGGAAAAGCCTAGGGTTTTTTAAGTGGTATGGTAATGTGTCCTGCTTTATCCTTTTTATCTTTTGTAACAGTTCTTCCTTGTTTTTTTGACCTTTTGTTGATGCTGAGCTGTGAGCTGCTGTTTTTCAAGAAGTGTCTGATTCCTCCCCCTCCCATTAGTGATATCTGATTTAGGCTTGTTTTGTTTTTGTGAATATTTCTTTAGAATTATCAGTACCATGTTGTATCACCTGGTTTATTGCTTGTATTGGTATATTAATAAGTTACGATTAGGAAAGTGCTATTTGATTTCAGTTTGATAGTATTTGATTTATTAGGCATTTACTTCAATAGCAACGCTGGAGTGTGTTACATCACATTGGTAATGACTTCTTCAATGCATTGGTTTCCAAGAGAACAGTACATCTGTGCAGGCAATCAGGAAACTTAATCAGAAACCCAAATGAACCGTGTTGGGGGTTGTTTGTTTTTTTACTTCAGTCTTTTGTTCTTGAAGCAGAACTGCTTAGGAGTGTCTTTGCTTCCTGATAAACTCTGCTTTGAAGATCAGAAAATGTTCAAAGCACTACACAGGATTGTGGAGTCATTCTTAGAATCTTAACTGCTCAGTGGTGTGATGCATTTGTTTCTTGATAGTCTTATATGTGGGATTTTGACAGCCTTGCTGAGGTGGAGACGAGCAATGTCATCACCTAAGCGTTTGTGCTCACACTTACCTCTATGGCAAGACATAAAGGCCTTTCCAGGGCAGTGCCCTGGTCTTTATCAGTGCAGCTTTTCCACCTTTGCTGAGTGAATTCTCTTCAGTGGGTCTGGAGAGTTTGATTATTTTTGAGTCATTGTTTAAGGACATTATCTTTGGACTGCCTAAAAACATTGCAATTGTGCTAATTAAAAAGCTGGTGCAAAGCTACTTTTATACTCATAAACATAGTGTTTTCTGTTTAGGAAGACTTTTTTTTTAACTTATAGCCACTTCCTTATATGCTCTGAAAAATGATGATTCTGCAACTAGCCTATGGCATCCCTTAGAAACCATCCTGTTATATCAGCAACAAGATGTTTGGGCAGAAATCTTGTGAGAGTGACACAGCAGAGGGGTTAGGAATTCCTCTGCTGTGAGCAGAAAAGCAGTGCTGCAGAACTTCCCCACTACTGACTCCTTTTGGATGTTTTTTGGCAGGTCCCTTATTAATGCTGATTTGAATAGATTTAGTAAGGTGGTGTTGCCTTAGTGAGTCAGTAATTGAATATAAATTGAGTGAGAAGCCTTTTAATTCAGATTTCAAGTGTTGTGTATTGTTGAGTCAGTCCATGTGTCACAAAGTTTTAATGTTCTTTTGTTTTCTTACTGCTTGGCTATCTTCTCTTTTTATCATTGCTTTAGGGGATAGCAAATATGTCTTTTGAGATCAGAACCATGGGTTGTTGACAACATGCTTGGGCACTGCTGAAGTACTTCAATTAAATGAATAAGGGACAGATTTATGACATTATCAGTTTCCTGTTCTCATCTATCACATGGGTGGAAGCTGGATGTCTTAATGTGCTGTATTCTCACATGTTAATGTATTACAGACAGAGCCTGTGATAAATGGTGGCATATCCAACAGAAATTACATCATGGAAAGTTAGGACCAAGTGCTTGTTACTGATATGCATTTAGTGCTTTGCAGACACTACGTTTTTAGGAGACATTTGCAATTGCTCTTTTCAAATAAATAAGATAACTTTGCTCTGGTAAGGCAACTATTAAGGGTATCATCACAGTATTATTATTTGTAGGAAAATCAGGAAGATTTTTATGTCAGAAATGAGGCTTTTTTTCCATAAGTAGTTTCATTTCAAAAAACTAGAATACAAATGCATAACATGGCACTGCAGTAAATGTCCCGTTCACTTAGAGCGAGTCTAGAGCCCTCTGCCAGTGCAGGTAACAAGCTGATCTCCTCGTGCAGTTTTGCCACATCTGGCTTCTCATCAAAAGGTTTGTTCGAACTCCGCAACATTTTGACTATTCTGTATCACTGCTGTTTTCGTTCTCCTCTTAGATTAGCATTTAAGTCTGCCTTTCTCTGGGGCTGTGGAAACCCACCCTCTCCCTCCAAGATAAGGTTTTCCTTTTAAGTGGTTGTTACCAAAGTTGCTGAGCCATTGTGAAGCTGTGACTGGGAGCAGAGAAAATTGTCTTACTTGTTCCATTTAGATTAGGGAAAAAGAGAAAAAGCAGGAAACATGACAAAAAGGAAGTACAATTCTGCTTAATGCGTATTTCGGTCTTTTTGGTCTAATCTAAGGTACTTTTAAAGAAGGGACTTTTGCAGGATTCTGAAAATAATTTGAGTTTTCTGCAGATAAGAATATCTAAATTATGCTGGAGGGTGTAAATTCATCAAGAATGTATGTCTTAATTTCACTGCATAAGCTAGTCATTGATTTCCTGAGCTGATGTCATAAGTACTTGGTGTTGTAATTTTTCTCCTGTATTTCCCGTGGCATGATACTGAGTGTGGTGTATCCATTTATCCTTTGAATGCACAGGCACAATACTGGTGCTAATTTATATTTTACAAATGCAGCGATCTAGTGCGGATCTGGACCATGTGCCTTCCATGGCTTTGCTGCCAGGACAAAGCCTGTGGTCTGAGACATTTCATTGATCGTGATTGTTGTTGCACAATAATTTACAGACAAGAGGTGCAAAGTTGCTGGAGTTGGGAGTCGTGGACTTCAAATGTAGTTTTGAAGTCTCACTCTGCTGTCTTTCTTATAAAAGCAGATTGAATGCCAGGATGCCTTGGAAGCAGCAGCTCGGGCAGAGGGCCTGCCACTGGACACCTCTGTGCATTCCCAGCTGCGAATGCTGGATGAAGAGCATCACAAGGGCAAATACCACCATGGTCTGAGCGCACTGAAACCCATACGGACCACTTCCAAGTACGTCTTTAGGCTACCAAAGAACTCATACAGCGCTTGCTTTTCAAACCAGTCACAAAGCACAGTTGCAGATGTAGGTCTGCTGACTGGTACTGGAAACATCAGAATTTGTTTAGCAAGTGTGGCTGGCATGGACCATTTGGTACTCTGAGTGCTTTCAGTGAGAGGAGGCTTTGTTTTTCTCAAGGATATACAATTCTGTTTCCTTTTTCATTTGTTTGTGGTTTGTTTTTTTTTTTTCTTTTAGACACCAGCACCCTGTTGATAATGCTGGGCTTTTCTCCTCCATGACCTTCTCCTGGCTCACTCCTTTGGCCCACAGAGCATACAAGAAAGGGGAATTGTTTATGGATGATGTATGGTCTTTATCAAGGCATGAGTCTTCAGATGTCAATTGTAGAAGGTAAAGACATCATCTTCCTTATGATTTTCCTATTTCCATTTATTATGTTTTATTTCACAAGCAGTGGTATAGTATTGCCCTGGAAAAGCAGCACTGATATTTTGTTCTGACTTTCTCAAAATGGTGGGATTCAGTTTTATCCTTCACTGGCCACTTCCTCCTGCTGCAGTTTCTGTAGTCTTGCTGATTTCAGTGAACTTAGAGGATTACATATTCAGAGGTGTCTTGCAGCAGTTCTTCTGATTTTTGCATGCCTTGAAACTATTAAAACAAAGTTCTTTCTCAAAGCTAAATTGAAAAAAACTTGTGCTGAAATAGTGAGAAGTAATACTCGCAGTAGCAAAGTAATTTTTAATATGAGTCAGATCTTGTGATCAGACTTACCTTCTATGACTAATGAGAATTTCTCTCAGTTTTGACTCCATAATTCTCTTGTCAGATAAGCAAGGAGAGACTGTGACAAGTCAGTATATTAAGATTACCACAGAGACTCCAGACAAAGCAAGAGGCTTTTTCATCCCTCTCTTATATGAAAGCAACACAGCATAGATATTTCCAAATACAAATATATCTCTTTACTTGATAGTAATCATGGAATGTTTTTATTTCTCTTGATATTTATTAATTTCATGTTGTTCTGAGCTGGGAAGTGCTTGGAGTTTTCACAAAGAAGTGCATATAAGATTGTACCTTCTCTCATGGTGAAAAATTTGATATAAGTCTTCTGTTTTTATTAGGCTGGAGAGATTGTGGCAGGAAGAACTGAAAGAAAATGGTCCTGATGATGCTTCTCTCCGGAGGGTTGTGTGGATTTTCTGCCGCACCAGACTGATCCTTTCCATAGTGTGTCTGATGATCACGCAGCTTGCGGGTTTTAGTGGACCAGTAAGTAATATCCATCCTTTTTTTAACAACCCCAGAGGGCTCCATCTCATGGCCAACTGTAAAACCTTGAGGTTTCATTGCAGAATCACTTAAATGTTTTGACTAGCTAGAATTTCAGGGGCAAAATTCCAGAGTGATTCAATTATCCAAGATAGGTTTCTTACAGCTGACGGATCAGTTGCTGAATACCCAGGCAAGTTCTTGGAGAAGGGAGGGGGAGTTTAGGTATCCTGGAGGAAATGCACATTTGTTTTTTCTCTTTGGTTTTGAGTATAGTTTAAAGTTCTTCCTTAACTACATAACTTTATTTTTGCATAAGATTCTTATGTGCAGATCTTCGCATTGTTTTTCTCTTTGAAATTCTGTAAATTTATCTTGGAATTAAAGTCAGGCTGATAACTTAAATTACTGACATTAACAACAGTCTTCAAGAAGTGGACCGAAACAATTCTATGAGAGCACTGCTTAAAAACTAATGTGAGCAGATCTCAACAAGTCTGTGGGTACAGTCTTTGCTTATCCTACAGAGAATGGCCAGACAGGTTTCATGTAGAAGTATTAGAAAATGTTATTGTCTCTAGGAACTGCTGCTGTTTGTTGCTAAGGGTCATAATGAAGATAACAACATGGGACTTGACATTCACACCGGTTTTTTTTTTTTTGTCGCCTGTTTGTGGCACATTCTGTGCTGATATAAAGTTGAAATTTTGACTAAATTTATTCTCTACACATTTCCCTTGAGGAGTAGGAGCATTATTACTGCTAGTAGTACACGTTTCAGTGTGCTGGTAAGCTGAAGGTTCATTTCTTGGGTAAGTACACTTGGGTGCACTGTTAGGTGAAATGTCTCTTTAAAATGTTTTCCTGCTTTTTAAATGTGTTATCAAAATGCTGTTCTGTTTTTTAAGTCTTTTTAAAGTTTGCCTTGTTTCATGTAATATGAATAACAATAAATGTTTTTGTGGTATTGTTTTTTTTGGAAACAATTCTGAGTAACCTGTATTATAAAATGTATGAACATATTTTGGTAATTAACAATAAATCATGATTAAGGTCTTAACAGCACTAGCTTTTCCCAAGAAGAGCTTCTGTCATTGTTTCACTACAGGGCTTTAGGAGCTGCTTTTATCTTTAGCAAAGAACTTGCTGCAGGGTTACCCCTAATTTTTGTAGTGTAACTTTCTCAGTTTGTCTCAGCCAAACTGCTGAATGAGAGAGAGCAAGAGGGGAAAGAAAAAACCAAACCAGCTTGACTGGGCTGGGAGCTACTGCTGCTGTCAGTGCTAAATTTGGGTAACTTAACATTATCTATAGACAGTTGCCCATTTAGAGACAGCCTTATTCATTGCTCTGAATAAGGCACAATTCACTTTTGGTTCCATCATTTGGCATGAAAAATAGATATTTACCATCCCTCCTCCCTGTTTTTAAAAATGGCATGCCTCAGGGATATGCCTATGCTGTCTCCTCTGAAGTATCAGTGCTTTCTTGTATTGTTACCACCTTTCAGTCACCTGGAGGTGAAAAGGGAGATCAGGAAAAGCACATGTATTGGAGAAAATTATAAAAATGGAGTTAAACAACATATTAAACTTCAGAAATGTTAATTGAATGTCTGTGACCTTGGAATGCCAGCAAACAGCTGTGGCTTTGTTAATGAGCATTGTGATGGTTATAATTAGAAAGAAGTAGTTCAAGATTTCCTATGTAGGTTGTTTTGTTTGGGGTTTTTGGTTCATTTTGGATAGATCCTTCAAGGGTCTTCCTCTTCTTTTAATTTTGATAAATTTTGCATCTGGCACAGAATACAAACCTATAACCTAGTGAGTCAACTGCATGTGTCAGACTGCATTGTAATAACCATCAGAATGTACTAGTCTAGGTGATACACTACTTATCTCCAGTAAATATTTGCTACTATTTGATCAGCTACCAAAACTTGTCAAGTTCTGACTGAGGAGCAAAGAAGGTTTTTGATTACTAGACATAATCAGTTTAACTCCAGGTCTGAACAAGGCACCTGTTTGCAATTGTTCAGAGCAAATTCTTCCCATCTGGGAGATGGGTAAACTTGCTGTCATAGTGGAGCACAGCCTGACAGTTTGGTCAGTTATTGGAGGGGGGAGTGGTAAGCTCCTGGAGGTAAGTTTTCCAGTTTCCCGGTTGGCTCCAGCTGCAGCCTGGCCGGTGCTGTCGCCCGCTGGCTGCAGCGGGGAGGCCGGCACTGCAGTGGGACCAGTGACAGAAGCTGTTCTTCAGCATTTTCAGGATGGCTGTTTTCTGCGTCAGAATGAGGCAGTCCTGCTGGGCAGAGCCAACGCCAAGAGCAAAGGTAAGGTAATGTTTATTCAATGGGAATGCTTAAGGCAGCCGAGCAGCTTGTGCCAACTACTATGGTAAATAGTCACAGGAGCTCCTTTTTCTCCCCCTTAGCTTAGTTTATATACTGTAACTTTTTTGTTGTGTAAATAACTTTAGGTTGGATTCTTGTCATTAAACTAATATGAATTCAAATAGTATTTGTTCAGATGTAAATGTAAATTTTCTGTGCCTTTTTTTTCCCCCTTCCCTTTTCAAAATTCTTTAATCTGCTGTTTCCTCTTTTCTTTCTTCCGGACAAAAAAAAAAAAGGGGGTGTAATGTGAGCTGGTCTTTTTCATCACGGGAGATGCTGAATCTATAAAATAGTGCTGCAAAATTGCACTAATGTTTTGGGAGGAATGAGACCCCAGGAAACATCTGCTATCTTTATACATCCTCTCTTGGAGACTTTCTGCAATGCTGTGGTGTGTGAGAAAATGCTTGCAGTCTGCGACCATGCTGAGTTACAGCTCGTGGGGAAAAAGGGGGGATTTTCACCCCAATTGCTCAGTGACTCGGTTGCATATGTTGGATTGAATACTGGAAAAAGAAGTCAGTAATCTCCATAGTAACTGCAAACCAACTGTATGCAGTTGTTACCCAAACAGTTGATGTAAAATTAAATCCAATCAGGGGAAAGTTGGAGTGCAGTAGATCTGTGAATGTGAGCTCCTCACATTTGTTCAGTGATCGATATGTAAATTTTCTCAGTGGCCATTCTAGAACCTGATGGACATCTAGCTTTAATTCACACCTGTGAAAAAGAAACAGCAAAATTATTTACAGCATGTTTCCTTGGTTCTGATGTGCAGAATTACTTTTCTCAGTACAGACGAATTTGATCTCCATTTTTTCTGTTATTTGGTGCTGGGCTTAGCTCTCAAAACCTTTGCTGGAGTAGTGAGGTTTTGTTTTTTCCTCTCTTCAAACTACACAGAACTCTTACTTGCAACACATGGTTTAGCCAAGAGGACTTCAACGGACTATGATGTGAAAGGCTTCTCAAATATTTTTCTTTGGTTTCAGATTTTTTGTTGCTTTTTGTTGTGGGCAAAGGTAATTCTCTGCTCTGTATTAGAATATCAAAAGCACCAATATCTTAAAACATTGTTGAAAAGCTCTCTAGGAAATCTTTTGCTGTTTGTGAAGCCTTTCTGTAGGGTTCCTTTGAAACCAGATTTCAGAATTTGCAGTCTCAGAAACCTCCTCTGTTGGTACCTGCAAGTTTGACTTCTTTTGGACTTCGTGAACAAATACCATCTGTTTTTGTATCTTTTTAATTTTGTATATAGTTTCAAATCTAGTTTGTTAGAAGCTAAGACTGACTGTTAGATATTAGCCCTTTGTAATTATCCTGTATGTGCAGATTGTATGTTTATACAATGCTCAACCTATTGTACAGTGTTTTTGAGATGTTACCATTTAAAATGACACTCCATTTCAAATAAAAGCTTATTGTTTTCCAGTCAATAGTATTTAATGCTGGTGGTTGTGAGTTGTATGATATTATATTGTGCCATTGGACCACAAAGAGCTGGAGGTGGGAATTTGTGGTTCTGGGGGCTGTCTTCTTTCTGCAGGTGATGTTTGAAATGTGATTCCTGAGGTAAAGTGTTTACGTTTTTGGGGGGAGAGGGTATGGGGAGGGATTGAATGGTTAATTTTTTTGTCTGTTTTTTTTTTCTCCCCCATCCCCAATGATTTGTGGTATTGCGTACCTTGTGCTTTCTGCTTGTTTTTTTCTTTACTATTAAACTGCTGATGTTTATTTCCAGGAATGTTTTGCAAATGTCCTTCTCACTCTTCCCCTCTACAACTGTAGGTACATTGTTCCTTTTTATCAAATAAGCACGTTTGAAGCAAACCAAAGATAAAATAAAAAAGGTCTTAATGTCACGTAAAGGAATGTTTCTTAATGTGTGCAGATGTATAAGTAGTGACTATATTTTAAAACTCTTCTATATGATAATGTATTGCTTTCAGCTAACTGACACATTTATGTTAAGTTAGAAGACACGGAGGATTAGAAGCGTGCTGCGAGGAATATGGTCCCAAATTAAACTCTCTTCACTACTAAATTTGACTCAGTGCTTGGCTCTCAGCAGGGCTGTGTGTTGCAGTACTCCTTGCATTGACACCTTTTACTTCTGGAAAGAAGATGCTTTCTATTTCAAATGACTCTTTTAAAAGCAAAGTAGCCTACTTATTTCTAACTTAACATAAAGTTGTTGCATGGTCTTCTGAGATGATGGGGTGCTCATGCAAGCCTGCATTTCTTCCTGTAGGCATTTGTTGTGAAACACCTCTTGGAGTATACCCAACAGAGCGAGTCCAACCTGCAGTACAGCTTGTTTTTAGTTTTTGGCATCTTTATGACGGAAGTTGTGCGCTCTTGGTCCCTGGCACTAACCTGGGCTTTGAATTACCGCACGGGGGTCAGACTGCGAGGAGCTGTCCTGACTATGGCATTTAAGAAAATTCTGAAGCTGAAGAACATCAAGGAGAAGTCTCTTGGAGAGGTAAGCTGCAGCATCAGTTTGGAAGTTGCAGTGTGAAATGCAGTCTATTCCCCTGGGAATGATCTGTGCCTTAAATCTAAATAATCTGTTATGTCCATTTTTCAGCTCATAAACGTGTGTTCCAATGATGGCCACAGGATGTTTGAGGCTGCAGCAGTTGGCAGTTTGTTGGCTGGAGGCCCTATTGTGGCCATTTTGGGAATGGTTTATAATGTAATTATTCTGGGTCCAACAGGCTTCTTGGGCTCTGCTGTCTTCATCCTTTTCTACCCAGCGATGGTGAGTTGGAAAGAATTAAGACTTACTTATATTTGGGTCAGACATACTTATAGTTCTGAATAGAAGGTGTTGAACTGTGCTAAATTTAGCCCATTTATGGCACTGCATGTTATGGAAGATGTTTCTAAAGATGGTGCATGAAGGAGAGATTTGGAAACAGGAGAACTCAAAATGATAAAATTAGAAAGTGGATATAGGAACGGTGATAGATTTGACTGAAGTTAAGATGCACAGCTAAAGTAAACTGCAGAATGATCAAGTGCTTGTGGTTGAGGTTGGAAAGACATGAGGCCTCCAGCTTGTGTATGTGAGCTCAATTCCCGATGTCAGAAAAGATGCTGAAAAGCACCACATCTGGCATAAAGTGTTGTTGATGAGTTACTCCTGCATCTGCTGAGCAGTGAAAGAGGCTAGTTCAAGCCAAAGTCTTCTTGCCTTTAAAATGCCTACAAGACTGATGAAAATTTGTTTCTCTATTCATAGTATGTGTTTTATAAAGCATGGGGGCTGATTACTGTGAGGTTCGCTGTGGTTCAATGTATCTGGTCAAAAGTAAGGATTGCACAATGGGAATTATATTTTAGAGGGGTGTGAGGAGTGGAATTTGATCATGTTTTCCAGTTCCTTATAGTAGTCTTTCTCTGTTGTTTGGGGGACTTCAAAAGAGTTTGCAGGAGCATGAAGAAGGACAAGGAGCTGAAACCTTCTTAAAGCAGTGTGTTGAGTTTGAATTTCAGATCTGGAATGGGATGAATGTAAGAGTAGCAGATACTTAAAAAGATGTGAACAACTATCTATGTCTAGGCTGGTGTAGTAAAAATGTTAAAACTGTTTTACTACCTTCGTAGCACTGGCATAGAGTAGAAATCGATCTGGCTGTGCAAAGACCTGTTTGTTCTTTCACCTTAAGAACCAGGTTGGGTAAAATGGGTTCTAGAGTCCCTTTGCCAGGAGGGTCAACTTGGTGTGTCTTCAGATTAATGTATTTGTAATCCTTGTGCTTCAGAAACCTCAACGGAACTGGTACTGTTCAATGTTGGTAAAAGCATAGACCTTTATTTTCACATATTTTTGTTGAAATTTGCTATTGTGAGTCTGGTACTCAGCGCAGGTGGGGCAGGAGCGTATCAATGGTGTTTCCAGCCTGAATTTTATGTTGGAACAGCAGTCACCTTGCCCTATCCCTGAATCTGTTTTTCAGATTCAGAATTAGTTTTCTCTGGTAATTAGGAGTTGGATGTACTTGCTTCTTCTGAGTTGCCATTAATTTTGCATGTTGTTGCCTTTTGTTCCAGATGTTTGTGTCGCGCCTCACGGCTTATTTCAGAAGAAAATGCGTAGCAACAACAGATGAGCGCGTGCAAAAAATGAATGAAGTTCTTAATTACATTAAATTCATTAAAATGTATGCCTGGGTCAAACCATTTTCTCAGAATGTTCAAAGTGAGTTCACCATCTGCAGCTGTTTACTTTTGTGCAGATCCCCATTGCTTACTGGCCTAACTTTGTACTTTAGTGCTGAAGAACATGCGGTATAAGAACACTGTACCTTTGGGCTTCCTGTGTGTTTATGCACAATGGGTTGGACAAACAGTCCATTGTAAAATTACACCTTCTAGCATGATGATGTGGGGGGCTTGGCATTAATCTTAAGTTTTTAAATTTTGTTTCTCTCTATCATTTAATAAACGTGCTGGCTGCTCCATTTTAAATGAAGTGAAAACCCCTCTGTATTATTAAGGAGATTTACAGACCATAATAGTTTCCTCCCCTCTAATTGCTGTCTTTACGAGAAGGGTATAATGTGATAAACACTAAAGCTTATAGTAAGGCCTCTTGGTGTTTATAATGTTGTGATGGTGTCTGTTGTATGTGTGTACACCCCTAAAATCATACTGAAATGTGATGCCCCTATTTATATTTCCAGAAATTCGTGAGGAGGAACGCAAAATCTTGGAGCGTGCAGGCTACTTCCAGAGCATCACTGTGGGAGTGGCTCCCATAGTTGTGGTCATTGCCAGTGTGGTGACCTTTTCTGTCCATATGATCCTTGGCTATGACCTTACAGCATCTCAGGTAACTTACTGCACTGTTGAAAATACTCCTTTTGGTGTTGCTTCTGTAGTTTTCTGCTGCTAATCCCTTTCTCGTGTGGCTGTGTTCCCATGGTCAGGCTGTAGCCTTGCTCACACACAAGTGAACATGTGATGGGTGTGACAGCAGCAGGTTTAGTTTTATATTTTCACAAAAACCTCTCAGTGCTCTTGTGTCCTGACCTTCCTCAGAACAGGTTTTCACCTGAATATAAATGAGCCTTCCTGTTTGCTGTTCAGACAAGACATGGGGTTTACTGGATGTTCCTGTTTTACAGTGTGCTTTGATGCAAACAGCACAAATTCTAAAAGCAGCATTTGAACTTGTCTTCACAAGTTGCAGGCTAATGCAGAATTTGCTGACTGCTACTTTTGTTAGATCTACAAACACTGAAGATGTTTGTCTTGGTCTTTTACAAAGCACTGGGAAAAGAGTTGTGTAGATATGTTGATTTCTACTGTTTTGAGAATATGTTGAATATTGAAATGGTTATTTCTGGACTGGACCTTTTCTGTGACTTTGAGCTGCTTCTGTGATATTTCAGCTTTTAGAGACTGGAGTTGTTAGTATGTTGCACCCAAATGTGATTCTCTTTCTTGTCTCACTTTTAGGCATTCACAGTGGTCACTGTGTTTAACTCAATGACTTTTGCTCTCAAAGTAACTCCGTTCTCAGTGAAGTCTCTGTCTGAGGCCTCTGTTTCTGTTGACAGATTTAAGGTAAGCAGTCATTTGAAGTTTTCACTGTAAATGTGGAGTGTTGTATGTGTACAGTAGATGGAAAAGGAACACTTGGAAGGTAATGTGATTTTTAATGATTGAGGAGTTCTTTTTCTTTACACTTAGCACTACAGTTTATTGGAATCTGCAAAAGAGATACAGATCTAGTGAAGGGATATTAGAAGTTTAAGAATAATACCAGTGTGAGAAGCAAAATATTCAAATTTTAATTTAAGGTTTTTGATGTTGGCCACAGTAAGAGATGGAGTGCAGGACTTGGTGGCTCACAGTATAATAATTCTTGACTCCCTTTTAAGACCATCTGCATGAGAAGATGTGCAACATGTCTGCAATGAAATGTCATATTTTGCTAGTAAAACTCTTTTTTTTTTTTTTTGGAAATGTCATGTGTTAAGTAGGCAGCTTTGCACAATTCACTGGAATTTTATTTGTGGTCATGAAAAACTGAGGTTTTATATTTCCAGACCAAATTAAGTGACTGAAACTCCATTATATGGGTAAAATGCAGTAGTGATCTGATCAAAGAGAAACTATGGCAGAAATTGAAAGTGAATGAACAATCTTATGTCATGAAGATTGAAGGATGAATACACTGTGTGTACTTTATGAACTCAGACAATAGGCCTTTATTTTGTCTTCTCTCTTGAAGATAACAGTGCATTGCACATTATGGAAATTTTCAAAATAGAAAATAGCGATTTTCAAATTAGAAATTTTCCAGAGCATTGACAGTTATATGGATTCTGTGTAATGCATTCATGAAACAAACCTTTGTGTGAGAAGAACAGAATCTGTAGAGTGATTTTTTGAGATCCTATTGCTTTTGAGCCATTTTGTTCATCTTCTGAGTCACCTTAAATTAGCCTTTCTTAAATCCAAATGCACTAAAGGGAGTTCTTTGGAAAAGAAGTGAAGGAAAGAGGAAATTGTATTATCTCCCAATTTGAGTGTAAACTGTTTAATTTCTGTAGGAAACATAACACAAGGCGAGGATACTCACATTACAGTATAAATGTAGTTGACTTTTTGGCTCTGTAAATGGGTATAAGCTTTGTTATGAATGTGTGATTCAGGCGTAGCAATTGCAAGACTAAATAAGGCTGGGAATTGAGAAGTTCTAGTCACAAAAGGCTTCTTAGTTAAAAACAAATTACGTAAGTGGCAAACATTTTATCTTGTAATTAAGCTGTGTGAAAAATGTCTTCCTAATCTTTGTTGATTGTAAATACTGATGGATGTGGTGGAAAACATGATACAGTGGACTTGAAGGATTTCTTCTTATTGTCAAGCAGCCCAAGATAGGTCAGCTACATTTGGGCAAGATGACTTTTTCCCAGCAGAAAAGTTGAAGGGTAAAGGCTGGAGTTAAAAGCCATTCCCTCACCTTCCATAATGAGTTGGTGTGCAGGACAAGTCAGTCACTGCCTCACAGTGACATCTCCTCTCCAACACTTGTGTTCTATTCATGTGTTTTTAATCTGGAATTTACAGAGCTGCAGTTGCAAATAGCGTTAAAGGAAATAAATCCCTGTCATAGCAGAATCCCAGAGTATTGCACTTTGCAATAGTCTGAGTGTATCTTAGTGTTTCCACCACATCCAGGAATGCCCCAGCCACTTAACAGACCTGGAGTTAGTTTACACTAATGAGCTACCTTTTGCTCTTCAGCTTCTTCCTACTATATAGCCTGATGTGTTTTGCTGCGTGAGTGTGCCATAGGCTTGTCTCCCAGTCTTGATCAGGTGTCACATCTTTACACCTCTCTCACAACTCCTATCAGAGTTTATTTCTAATGGAAGAGGTTCATATGATAAAGAAAAAACCAGCCAATCCTCACACCGCGATAGAGGTGAAAAATGCTACCTTGGCTTGGGACTTCTCCCACGCCAGCGTCCAGAGCTCACCAAAGTTGACCCCCAAAGTGAAAAAAGACAAGAAAATCACCAAGGGCAAGAAAGAGAAAATGAAGCTCCAGAATGAGGGACAGCAAGCTGTGCTGGCAGAGCAGAAGGGCCATCTTCTAGTGGACAATGATGACCATCATAGCCCTGAAGAGGAGCACAAAATTATCCACCTGGTTAACCTTCGACTTCAGAGGACTCTCTACAACATTGACTTGGAGATAGAAAAGGTAAGAGAAGAAAGGAGGAAATCTGAGCTTTCAAAAGGCCTCATTTTAGCTGTCCCATGGAATACAGAGCTGTGTGTTTTCACATGAAATGGAGCATATTGCTTTTGTGCACTCCTGCAATATCCATGGCAACTGCAGTATCCAGGATGCAGTGTCTGATCTTGCTGTAAACAGCTGTACCATTTTAGCAAACTAGATCTCTGCAAACAGCCTGTGAAATAAGGGCAGGCTGTGCAGCTTCCACATCCAGTGGAGGGGTTTGCAGCTCTCAGTACAGTGTGTGAGACACTGAGCTGACAGAATCCACAGGGCAGCAGTGGGGTGTTGGTGGATAGTGTGTTCCTGCAGTGGTTTGATAATTTTGCAGGGTTTCAGCTTTATTCTGGGCAAATATTTTAGGTGATTAGGTGTTCCAATAACATAGCATAACAGTGCTTTTCACTGAGTAATGTGTCATTTTCTTCCTTGAGAATTTTTGTACTGTAGAAGGATACAAGTTTTCAAGAATTTAAAAGCATTTGGAGTCATCATTCCACGATGGGTAAAAGCATATAAAATGTCAGGGAAAAAGTATTGAACTTCATACATAACATTTTCTACAACTACAGAAGCTTTGCAGTCTGGCAGTTGGATGTTGTATTAATGGGATCCATATATTCATCAACACATTTATGGTTAATTTTTTTTCTGTACTCATATGAATAGAGGGATAGTTCAAATTACTTTAAACTATTAAAATCCCCTGTATTTTAAATTGTTGAGAAGAAGGTAGTTTAAAAAAATATCTCAAAAAGGAGTGCAGTTACTTGGAAATGTAAAGGCCAGTTTTCTGTCAGAAGTCTGCAATCAAAAGGAGGCCAGCAACGTGTTCCACAAGTGGTTATATACTGGTTTTGTTCACTTTACCACAGAAGGAACAAAAGTGGTATTGATAAATTAATTATTTGATGGGGGTTTCAACTGACCAATTTTATTGCAGAGAAATTGTTCAAAACAACTGAATTCTGGCCTTTTCTTAGCAAATTGGATCTCATGGGCAAGGAGTTTTACTGATCCCATATAAGCTAAATTTTGCTTTTCTTTGACTTTCCCTCTTTGTATCTTTCCTTATCACTCTCAAAAGCATATTGGTGCATTCTTTTCAGGCAGGCCTTGGTGCTTTTGGTTAATTGATTCTCTGGGTCTGTATCAGGTCTGGTAAGCTGTAGAGTTGATTTCAGTTTTATTTCACTGTGGGATAGTGTTCAGTCTGTTATTTGAGAGTTAAAGTGCTGACTCCAGCTTTTTTGTGTGTGTTCTGTCCCTTTTCCACTGTCATTAATGTCCAACTCTCTCCTCAGAGGTAGTACAGGTAATCTAAATTCTGAAAGGGTTGGAGAACATAACAAATGAGCATATAAATATTTTTTTCTGTGTAGGGAAAACTTGTTGGAATTTGTGGCAGTGTGGGGAGTGGAAAAACTTCACTTATTTCAGCAATTTTAGGACAGGTGAGAAATTCTGTTTTGACTCCTTCTGCTCTTCCCTTTCCCATCTCCTGTTTAATTTATTTTCACTCTGTAGAATGGAGTCTATTCTAAACATAGAATAGCATAATTTCACAGTTTATCTGTAATTGCAGATGACCCTGTTGGAGGGGAGCATTGCAGTAAGTGGAACATTCGCATATGTGGCCCAGCAGGCCTGGATTCTCAATGCCACACTTAGGGACAACATTCTTTTTGGCAAGGAATACGATGAAGAAAGGTTTGTCAGACTGTTTGCTGACTTTTGTGGTAGCTTAGTAATTCTTGGCCCAAGTGTGGGAACAATTTAATGCAGAGCACACAGCAGATAAAGCCTATTTATCCTTCTGGAGCCTGTTAAGTCTCCCTGAAGTTCCATTGAAGAGCCTGCCTCTCTTGCATGCGGTCACTGTGGCTGGTGCTGTCAGTGTGCCTATCATAGCTCATCAGCAGTGAGGCTGTACCCTGTGCTGGAGGTGCTGCCTGACCTCTGACCTCTGGTTTTAGCAGTTCTTTTTGCTCTTGCTGTCCTGACCTTGCCCACTTTAAACACTGTGACTGCTGTTTGCCATGTACTGGCATCTTCCATGGCCCTCCTCCAGTGGGGGCCTTTTCTGTGGCCTGTGTCAGCTATCCCCAGAAAGAAATTGTCTCCTTATCTTCACAGTGCTTCTGAAGTAGGTGATTAATTATTATCTTCAGTTTCCTTCTGGGAATCCAAGGCAGATAATTTGTTTTAGGCTGTTGTAATGTCTGCTGTTAGTGCAGAAAGTGTGATAATGCTGTACTAGCTAAATAACTGGGGGGAAAACAGTGTTCTTACTATTTATCTAATTGTTCTTCAGGTACAACACAGTGCTGAATGGTTGCTGTCTAAGGCCTGACCTAGCCATCCTTCCAAATGGGGACCTGACAGAGGTATATGTTCTGCTTATCCTGAACTCATTAGTACATGGAGAAAAGAGTTTTGGTTTGGTAGACTAGACTGGAGCAAGGGTACATCAGTCTGGGGTGCAAATGAGCCAAGCTGTTGAATGTACCCTCTTGAGCTGAGCTTAACCATGCAGGCCCTGGATATTGAGAGTTGTGCCATGTTTTTTGCTCAGATTTTGACAGTTTGGGAGTTTTTTATAGTTTCCTAAATTTAGCTGCCTCAACCAGACCTATTGGAACTTGATTTAAAATGGCTAAGCAAAAAGCATGGCTATGTTAATACAAAAAAAGTAAAATAAGCAAAAAAATACTGCCACATTTCAAGCATATTGACATTGAGTTTGAATGTCTTAACACATTTCACAAAGTAGAGAGCTAAACTAGAACATACATATGTATCAATATATAATGTTGTGGGGGAATCTGTCTATCTGTCTATATCTAAATAGTGTGGTCTGCTTCATTCGGGTCACTCTATAAGCTGTGAGTTTCTATGCTGTGTGATGCTGTAGAAATAAAATAAAGGTTGTGTATCTCTTTGCAGATTGGTGAACGAGGAGCAAACCTGAGTGGAGGGCAACGTCAGAGAATCAGTCTGGCTCGAGCCCTGTACAGTGATAGGGACATTTACATCCTTGATGATCCCCTTAGTGCCTTAGATGCTCATGTTGGAAATCACATTTTTAACAGTGCAATAAGGAAACACCTGAAGTCCAAGACTGTCCTTTTCATCACACATCAGCTTCAGGTACTGCATCTCTCGTATCGACTTTCTTGAAATGGTACTTAATCAGTTCAAACTGGAAATTGCCCTGACCTGTGACACCACAACCCTGTCTTTCTGTAGAATGGTTTACATTTACAAACTAGGTTTGCAAATATGCACTGAGCATGATCTGATTGTTTATTTGATACCAATGCTGCTTGGTGTCTGATTGGAACTGGTAACACTTGGCTAAAGCAAATTTACCAGTGAAATAAATACCCTGTTGAAAAACACTTTTGCTAACTTGCTATAAAGCTATTTTATCACATCAGAAAACATGTAGAGTTGATGTCAGTAAATAAGAATTGATGTATTATGATATTTTTTGCCATCTTCTGTACATAGAAGTGTCTTCCAAAAGAGATTGGCTCTGATAGAACATCAAAACTGTTTATTTGTGTAGTGTGAGCAATCATGGTGCTCTAGTCAGAGCAGGACCTTTGAGAATCAGATGTCTGTTGCATGGGAATAGGTTTGTTGTGTGCAAGTATCTATAAATTACTAAGAAGGATTATGTTGGAGTGTGTTTGATTATCAGATGTAATGACAGAGACTTGTTCTTGCTGCCATTTTCTCCAGTATCTTGTTGACTGTGATGAGGTGGTCTTCATGAAAGAAGGCTGCATTACAGAGCGAGGAAGTCATGAGGAGCTCATGAATTTAAATGGGGATTATGCAACTATTTTTAATAGCCTCCAACTGGGAGAAACACCACATATTGAGGTACTTGTTTGTTTGACTTAGAGTGCTTTGAATGCTGACTGTTCTGATGAGATGAATCAAGTGACATGGTTAGAAGACTGGAAAAGGGTTTTGCACATGTGTTGATCTGACCAGTAGATTCCCTATAGAATAATCTGTGCTTCATTGGCACTTTGTGTTTGCAGTCACAGTTCATTTCTAAGGAATGTGTACTAAAAGGACTCTGCCAACAAGCTCATGAGTTGATCATGAAAATAATGTAGTGTCTCTGCTGGTGGTGCTCAGGGCAGGAAGCTTGTCTCTCTCAATTGTCCACCCCACTCCTTAATTTACCTCCAAATCAGCAGAGACCTCAAACAACGTTTGTCTGAAAAAATTCTTACTGGCTTGTTGCTGTTTTTTCAGTAGAGTGTGACTGAGGCACAGCAAAAATGACATCCCTTGTTGAAAGTTAGATGTGACAGTATTTTGGAAAATACTGAAAATGCTGTGTTCTAGAGGGCTTTGAGGAAAAAGATGTGGATTGACAGGTACTTCTGAAAAAGGTCTGTAAATACAAACTGGGATATGTGCTCAAGTATTTTAGTGTTTGCAAAAAAAAGTAGGTCTAGAAAATCACAAGAACCATTCAGTACAACAGGCATTTAAATTTACAGCAACTTAATTTTTTCTATCCTTCTCCTCTTTGTTTCCTGAAGTTAATCTTTGGTGTAAAGAACATTGCCTTTTGTTCTACAGTAAATTCTCTAAATTTTGTGTGCATTTTCTTTTAGCAAGAAGTGATTAAAAGTAGATCAGCAGTTTATTTTTTAAGAGATGAGATTCCTTATTAACAAGTTGCAGACATTTACAAAAGAAAAAAGGTTTCTGAAAAGGAAGCATTGTGAGAAATACAAATATAGAAGGTGCTTGGTGAAATATGGAAGATGTTTGTGAAAGAAGCAAAAGGATATAATGCATTGCCCTTGCACGTCCTTTGAGGCATGAAGATTATAGTTCTGCCACTTTAAGATTAATATAATGAGAGTTAAGAAGAGACTCTCCACTCTGCATGCCTGGCTGACCTTCAGTGTCTCTCTGTAAACACATGCTCATGGAAGGAGCATTAATTTGCATTCCTGTGGGATAAGAAGAAATGGATGATTAAGATGGACTCTCTGTGATTCGATGTGTGAGATGTTGCTTTTCACATAAAGTGTGGGAAGATGACCCTGGAGGTGTGCAAAGGGTTTTGGTTAACACAGTCTGTCTCTGAACGGGTAGTAACTCCCATTTGTGAGAAGATGGCTGGGTTTAGAACAATGCTTTTGAGTGTGCAGTTTAGTGTTGGGACATTTGATTTCTGGAAGACAAGTTAACCTGACTTTGTTCTTAGGAAAGGTCTCAGGAAATGTCTCTGAAGTACTAAGGTGTTTGGGGAAAAAAGCCTCTTAAAAAATTGTGAGTTACTTTTACAAGGGACCAAGGGGGTTGTATCTTTCTCGCAGTAGTAGAGGTGTCATTCTTCTACCATGTACACTCATAATGTCACAGATTCTGGGAATACTCCCAGTGCAGGTTGGTAGCAGTTGAGGTTGGTAGAAGAGGAGAATTTAATCCCTCAGAGATGGGAGTTAGCATTCATGTCAAGGAGAATATTAACTTTGCTGTTATTACAGACAAGCTATTGAAAGCCTTTGTCCCTTGGAGGCAGCTTACTAGAAGTTCAGGTTCAGATATGAAAATGTCAAAGCAAATTACTCCGATATGTTTAGTGTCATGTTTTCCTGCAGATTAATATAAAGAAGAACACAAACAATTCACTGAAAAGGCCCCAGGATAAAAGTACCAAAACAGGGTCTGTGAAGAAGGAGAAAGTTGTAAAGAAGGAAGAGGAGGGTAACTATGTAATCAAATTTTTGGCTGTAATTATTTTGTACTCCAGTAAGCTCAAAGCATTTGCTTTAAAAATGTATTGTGGATGTACCTCTCAGGTTTTGAAAGCTGTCTGAATCCTAGGTTGATAGGACACAGGCAGTGGGCAAAGAACATTCATTAACTCATTAAATTTGGGTGCCTGCATGATGTTTTTCAGTTCAATCAGGCTGCTGCTGGTTGATGCCACTGCCTCTATCCTAAGAGGGCCATGTGTATAGCTTGGCACTCAGAGTCTCAGGCAGGACATGGCATTTATCTGTGAAGAATTAGAAGGTCTGACCTCTGTAGTTCTCTGTTTAATGTTAACTTTTAACTTTGAGGTTTAAAAAGCAATAGTGAGGCTGATACCAGCCTAACATTTAAGTCTCTGCTGATGGTGCTTTTTCAAATGTACCACAACATAAATGATTCTGCAGAGGAAATGAGACTTTTTCAAAAACTGCTGGAACCATTGAGTTCTACATATTAAGTAATGTCTGTTTCTGATAGTACTCTGTACAGTTTGAAGATGACTAATTTTGTGTATGTTTGCAAATTTACAGTTTCATGGAACAGCTTTCTTTTCCTCACTTTCTCTTCCTCTTTCACAGGGCAGTTGGTTCAGTTGGAAGAGAAAGGCAAAGGCTCTCTTTCCTGGTCTGTTTATGGTGTTTACATTCAGGCAGCTGGAGGCCCAATTGCATTCCTCATCATCATGGCATTGTTTGTGCTGAATGTGGGCAGTACAGCTTTTAGCAACTGGTGGCTGAGTTTCTGGATCAAGCAAGGCAGTGGAGTAAGTTAAACAGCTTTCCTACTCTTGTGTCTGATGGGCAGGGGGTTTGCTCAGCTAGACTAATCCCAAGCAGAATTATGAAACCAAATGGTGCCTCCTAATTTGAGTAAGTTCTCAGGCTCCCCAGGAGGTGATCTCACTAGGGAGTTAATCTCCAAGAATAAGAGAGCTCCAGTAATAAGAAAGATATAATAGCTCATGTGGTTTATACTGCCCTCTTGTTCCTTGTTTTGGTTAGTCTAAGAAAAGGAAGTGAAAATGTGGAAGGGGCCAACAGGCTAAGTTTAGTGTTGTGTTTTTTTGTTTGATTGTGATTTTACGTGTAACAGAATAATCTTGTTTGGATATGACTTTAAATTAAACGACTTTTGAGAATTTCTTTGAAGATTCTGATGACCTGAGATTGTTTGGGATTTTTCCCACTGTACAGGCGTTGATTGCAAGTCATGTTGCATTTAAAGATTCAACTATAACTGCAAGACTTTTTTGTGGGGGTGCAGAGAGCAAGCTAATAACCTCAGAGATTAAATAATGAAATGCAGATGGCAAACAGTATGAAAATAATCAATGAGGCCATTAAACATTCTCAAAGATTAAAAATAAAGAGAGAATGAGAATGCATGATAGTGAGACCTTAAAGAATTTACTGCATAGTGGCACAATTGAAGACTGAACCAATCCAAGGGGAATATTGCTGTGTAATGGGAGTGGTGGTATGCAAATATCTGGCATTATTCAGAAGAACACAAGAAATCAGCATGAAATGAGAGATTAGGAATCAAATGAAGTAGGTATTGTGGTAGTATTTTGAAAGATCTTGTAGGAAAAAGGCCAAGGGGCTACAAATTTGCCAGTCAAGTATCTCTGCCAGGGAAGACTTTCAGAGGTCACTGAACTATTTTAAGGAAGAAATATTAAATATGGTGGGAGAGGACACAAAACAGTTAAATTCTGCCACATGTAATATATGCATGCTTAATCCTTGACTTAATAACCACTGAAACCTTGAATTTTCTGCAGAACACCACTGTGACTTTGGGAAATGAAACTGTCATAAGCAGCAGTATGAAAGATAATCCTCACATGCGTTACTATGCTGGCATCTATGCACTGTCTATGGCAGTTATGTTGATCCTGAAAGCTGTTCGTGGTGTGGTCTTTGTAAAGGTATGTGCCAATGCTGGTTTTATTATCCCACTCTCCTTCTACATCTTGCTGTCACTGTGGTTCTTTGGTCATCTCCTAAGAGAGATTTCTTAACCAGAGGAAGTCAATTATGGTTTGTGATGTTTCCATGTCAGCTCTTGGGGCTGCACTGTGCTTTCTGCTAAACTTCTTCCTAAATTAAGAGCTTCCTTCCATTGACTGGGAGCACAGAATGCAATAAAAAACCCCCATATGGTCGGAGAGAGAAACCAAGTAGAATGTTTTGGTGGCCAGAGGAGATGCAGTGAGAGGAAGGCAAACACCCTATTATAAGACTGCAATGTTTTCTGCATTGTCAGGGAACTCTTAGAGCATCCTCAAGGCTTCATGATGAGCTTTTCCGACGGATTCTGCGTAGCCCCATGAAGTTCTTCGACACTACACCCACTGGGAGGATTCTTAACAGATTTTCCAAAGACATGGATGAAGGTATCTCTGAGTGTCCTGTAAATCCCACATTCAGACCTCCTAGTTAACTCCTGAATACTCTCCAATCTCTTGCTATTGGAGTGATCATACCCTGTGGGAACTGTGTGCTTGCAATAGACAAAGATGGAAGTGGGACATACCTGGGTTATGGTTCTGGAAAGCAGCAGATGTCTCAGGTCTGTCTGTTCACTTACCAAGAAGAAAATGTGCAGCTGCTGTTGTACCTGCAGGCTGCACATGGGCAGCCTAAAACATCAGGGTGAAGCTGAAGTGCAGTGGTGGTGGTAATTAGGTCAGAGTTCCATCAGTGCTATTTCTGCAAATGGGAATAATTGGAAAGGCTACCAGCAGCTCAGGAGGTGAAAGCACCCCCATGAAAATGTTAATTTTTAATCTGAATAAACCATGAAATCACTGTCCTTGTCAATGATGATGTACAGCTGAACTGAATAGCTTTATATAGGTTGATTTAGCTTTCTGTACTCAAGATCTTCCTCTTTTCCCTCCGTCTTTTCCAGTTGATGTTCGTTTGCCATTTCAAGCAGAAATGTTCATCCAGAACGTCATCCTTGTGTTCTTCTGTGTGGGGGTGATCTCTGGGGTTTTCCCCTGGTTCCTGGTGGCAGTGGGGCCCCTCATTGTCCTGTTCACAGTTCTGCATGTTGTGTCTAGGTAAGTGCTTCAGCTGCTTTGACTGAAAGTACAGATACTGTGATCTTCAGGTACATACACAGCAATGTAGTGGTTGGCATATGGTGGTTTTTCATGTCACTTAAAGTGCTTCTTTCCTTCCAGAGTCTTTATTCGAGAGCTGAAGCGTCTGGACAACATCACACAGTCTCCATTCCTGTCTCACATTACATCTAGCATCCAGGGTCTCTCCACAATCCATGCCTACCACAAAGGGCAGGAATTTCTGCACAGGTCAGTCTAGATGTCTGTCTGAGAGTGGTGGAGCACAGAGCAGGGTGCAACAGGTTGGTATTCAGAAAGATTTATTAATGAGGTCCGTAGCTGATGGCATCAATGGTTCTAAGAGTGAAAGTTACTTTTCTGGGAAGAAAATGAGGGAAAACAAGAAGGGTAAGGGAAAACTCCCCAGTAGCCAAGTGGGAAGAACAATGGTGGGGTCCAGGTGAATGCCTTACTCTGCAGTCTCTGCAGTGCAGCACTTGACCACCATGGGAATGGTGAGGAAAACTTCTTGACTGCTTTTTCCCCTCCTAGTATGTACTTTTCATCAGGTCCAGCTCATATTTTCTATGGGTTGTTTCTCCTTGTGATGTTATTAATGTTGCTAAAGGCATGCTAACCAAACCTCAGTGAGATGAGCTGTTTGTCTCTGTGCGTGTGTGTGACTGGAGAGTGTTTATCGGTTATTTGAGTGATTGTTCGTCACCTTGAGTGATTGTTAGCTCTGTGCTTGGTTTTCCTCCAGTATAAACTAAAATCTTCAAAACAAATAATTAGTGAGGGAAGGCAAAACATTTCTCATGTGAATGGTAGTTGCTTTCCGTGAGAACCTGCTGTAACAGTATCAGGGTTTCACAGGTGCAAGGTCGTGAGACCGAGAGCGTGAGAGTGCAGGGAAAATTGCCACAGAAGCTCTGGAAGGACACTGCTACACTAGCTTAGAGGAAAGGTTGTAGATATGCAAATAGTAGTCCCTTAGCAGGATTGCTTGAGCTCTGTGGCACTGCACACATGCAACAGAGATTGCTTTTTCAGCTCTGCAACGTCAGGATTGTAAATTAGGTGGTTATTGATGTGTTTGAGTTAGTATCACTAATCCTATCAAGACTTTATTTTTATGCTTGTGTATAAAATAACACATATTCTGAAGCACTGCTGCCGTTACCCATGGAGTAATTTGTAGCCATTGAGTGTCTTCTGGACGGTCTTGCATAGATGATGTGGTGAAAGTGTGTGTAATGTCTCTGATTTGGATTCATCCCTGTATATTTCATTGTTGTGCACAAAGGCTTGGTGATTCGACTTTTGAGAGTCTGAGCTAAGTCCCTATCTGACATTACTCAGGGAAGTTCACAAACTCTGCTTTTGTGGCCTAGTTTGAGACTTAGTCAATGAGGAGCCTTCCCACCCTGAATTCTGATACTGGAACAGTGGTTTAAGTAGCTCTGCGGTTTGTAGAACATGAGGCTCATGTAGTCTACTAACCTTTCCTGTGTTTGTTTCAGGTACCAGGAGCTCCTGGATGACAACCAGGCGCCATTTTACCTGTTCAGCTGTGCAATGCGCTGGCTGGCTGTGAGGCTGGACATTATCAGCATTGCTCTTATCACAACTACTGGCCTTATGATTGTCTTAATGCATGGCCAGATCCCTCCTGCCTATGCTGGGCTGGCTATCTCATATGCTGTGCAGGTGAGTGTGTCCACATATTGTAATATTTAATTTCTCAATTAATGTAGATATTGCTAATAAGTAAAATAAACACATAATTTAAAACTTTCTTTAATGCACTAGGATGGAAAAATACACTGTTGCATCTTTGGGTAATGGAAGGGAAACCGATTCAGAGTCAGGACCTTCACTTAGCAGTCAAGTTACAAATTCTGAGGAGCCTGGGTGCTTAAGGCTGTTGTTCTGGGGAGCTGCCTCTTTGTAAGTAAAGAAATAGAAACTGTGGCAGCATATGCTTAAAATTGCAATTTTCCTGGGTATTTCCAGAGGTTGGGTTGATGCTACATCAGACATCTGCCAAACTGGTATCTTAATGTGTTGCCTGCAGTGTGTTCTCACAGCAAACAGCATTCAGTGCTGGGTCAGAGAGGCTGCAGGGCTTGGAGTGCTGGCTTTGGAGCTGCTGTTTGGCATCTTCTGCCTCCTTGTGGTAGTGAGGTGAAATTAAAAAGTTTAGATGGGTCATCCTTAAAGCTGTTGCTCTTGGGAAACATTTCTAAGCTGCTTGTTTCTTAAATGATTCATAAATTATGAATATTTTAAAATCAACTATTAAATTAATTTGTCTTGAACACTTTAGTTATGTGGTGCCCAGTGCCAAGAGTACTTGTATCAAATATCATAGAATCATTTTGGTTGGAAAAGGCTGCTAAGATCATCGAGTCCAGCTGTTACCCCAGCATTGCCAAGCTCACCACTAAACCATGTCCTCAAGTGCCACATCTACATGTCTTTTAAACACCTCTAAGATAAACTCCACCACTTCCCCTGGGCAGCTTGTTCGAAGGTTTAACAGCCTTTCAGTGAAGAAACTTTTCCCAATATCCAATCTAAACCTCCCCTGGCACAACTTGAGGCTATTTCCTCTTGTCTTAGCCTTCTTTCTTGGGAGAAAAGACTGACCCCCACCTGGCTACAACCTCCTTTCAGATGGTGGTAGAGCGAGAAGGTCATCCCTAAGCCTCTTTTTCTTCAGGCTGAGTACCCCCAGCTGCTTCAGCTTTTCCTCACAGGTTTTGTGCTCCAGACCCATCACGAGCACCATTGGCCTTCTCTGGGCATGCTCCAACACCTCAATGTCTGTTTTGTAGTGAGGGGCCCAAAACTGTCATCAGGATTTGATGTGTGGTTTCATCAATGCAAAGTACAAGGTCACGGTCACTGCCCTGGTCCTGCTGGCCATGCTATGCATTAAGTTCATATTTTAATTCAATAATAAATCACACCTCTCTAAAAATTTGTCTTTGCTTTCTTTCATCCCTTCAGCTGACAGGCTTATTCCAGTTTACAGTCAGACTTGCTTCAGAGACAGAAGCTCGCTTCACCTCAGTGGAGAGGATTGACCACTATATCAAGGTAGGGCTGTAATGCATTTAACTGCCTGTTGTGAAATTTCTGTTGCTCAGTGTTGCTGCTGTCAGCCATAATCTGCCTTAGTACCAAGTGTGTGTTTCTGATCTTTTAAGGGCACTAATGCCTGTGCTGTAATAGTGCAGAGTGAGTTTGTTTTATGGTGCACATACATAAGCACTGGTGGGATGAATGTCCCCAAGGGCTGGTAGGTAACTAAGCTTACAGGTGTCACTGGAGTTACATAAGGGTCTTGAAAGTTTTCTGACACTCTCAGTAAAGAGTGGAGTGTGTGAAAGCGGCTACTGGGGATTCAATACAGTATTTTACAGTAAAAGGATGGTGTACTGGCATCCTTCATTCCAAACCGAATGGAACTCCTTCGCTTAAACATAGATAACTGTTACTTTGCCTACATGTCATTCTGCTTCATTTTAATAAGCCAACTACTTTTTCCACAGCTATCTTATATAGTCTATTTTTATAAGCTTGAGAAGTCAAGGAATTGCTCTTGTTGCAAAACATAAGAAATAGGCCAGGCTAAATGCTTAGCAAGCTGTTCTGATTATCTGTAACCCTTTCTTTGTAACTAGGATTTGTGAGTGCAGAACTGGGCATAGGTCAGTGGGGAAAGCGTAGCCAGGAGAAATCCTTCTGCTGGGTCTGGTCTGTGAGGTGAAAGGCTTTTTCACTTAATGTTCCCTATGAACTTCAGAGAGAGATGTATGTATCTGTTGGGTAAATTTGGGCTATTTAGTAGTTGATACTGTAGAATGGTTTTCTTGCCTGTAGATTTAATCTGAAGAGAAAAAACCCCAAACCTTCCCACTCCCCCAGTTAAACTACTCTTGTGGTATCTAAGTAGAAAACTTGTGTGTATGGGAGACTTGGTGACCACACAAGTTGACAACTGATACTGCCTGTTATGTCTCACTGGGTTGGGATGGGTTTATTGCTGTCAGGCCTTTAGTGGCAAAACCTACAGTTGTAAGCTCGTTTGGGGTTTTTAAAGGTTATGTCTATGATGTTATATCAGTATTAAGCAACACTATCTGTAATTTTTATTATTTGGATCTCTGGACAGCCATTTTATTATGAATCTGTAAAACTAGTTTGAAGCGGTTGGTGAGCAGTGGAACCCTGTACAGGTCCTGGGATGCACTGAGGCTCAGGGTTGGCTTTTTTCAGTGAGGGCTTGGGGTGCTGTTATGCTCCAAGCCCAAAGAATGGGAGCACTGTTGTAGCAGAAGGCTGTTTTCTCAAATGCCTGGGGTACAATTAATCTGCCTCTAACTAGATGTTGTAGATGTCTTGTGACTGACACAGTCCTGGTGGGATCTCTCAGTGGTCAGTGTAGGAAATGGGTATCTTCAGAGGGCAATTTATTACTTCTAAGTAGTTATATTAGAATGAGAAAAATCACACTCCAGAAATGCTGTTTTATGGCATTTGTAGAGATCTCTTTCTTTGCAGAGACTCTAAAGGAGTTGTCAGGCCCTGGTTCAGTTGGAGATTCTACTTTCTAACTTATACAAGGTGAATCCCACAACTTGATTTCTGCCATTCTTTGAGGCTGCTTGTGCCAAATATGGTCAAGTGACCTTGGCTTCACTCTAAACATGCTGTAAGGCCTTGTGTTTGGCTTTCAGAGGTTCTGCTTTTAATCGGTGGACTGCTCAGTGAGGGACCTACTGGGGGCACAGTAAAATAGCAAAAGTGGGCAAGCTGGAAGGAGCTGACTGACTCAGAGATTTAATAGGACAGGGGAACACAAGGAGGAGAAAGAAGAAGGTGGCATTTGTACAATATGTCACTTGGGCATTCTCTTCTGTGTCAGGATCAACAGAGGTGACCCTGGCACGGCACAGAAAATGAGGCATAGAAATGCAGCAGATTTTGTATCCAGTCTTTGGAGTGACACAAAACTCAATAGGATTGTGCTGATAACTAATAGGCCTAAAATACATTCTGAATTCCATGAAAGACATTATTGTATAAAAGAACTGATTATGGAGGCAACAGGAGGGGAATAACAGTGTGGTCAGTGTAACACAGCAAACTCCTGATCCACTGGGCCCACACTCAGCCATGTGGCTCATGGTGAAACTGCCATAAACTGATCCCGGCTGACTCTGCAGGGAAGAACTGCCGAAAGCTGCAGCTGATAGTTTTCCCTTCTAGTGGTTTATTTACTGGAAACTGAACTTCTCTATTGTTTTTTTTAAGACACTTTCCCTAGAAGCTCCTGCTCGAATTAAGAATAAAACTCCTCCTGTGGACTGGCCACAGGAAGGTGAAGTTGTTTTTGAAAATGCAGAGATGCGGTACCGAGAGAACCTCCCTCTAGTACTTAAAAAAGTGTCCTTTACCATCAAACCGAAGGAAAAGATTGGCATTGTGGGAAGGACAGGCTCAGGTAAGGAAAAACACTCAACACAGTTAAATTGCTTCTCTTATGTTTGAATAAATTGTTGATTGCACAGAACGGGTCCAGCAGTCTACGTGGTAGATTCTGTTCATGTGCATACATAAGCAAGATCCCTGAAAACAACAGTGAAAACAAATTTCCATTTAAAGCAGAGTGATATCCTACTATACTTCAGCTAGTATGTGCATTATGTTTAACTCCCCAAGCTACTTACCAGCACAGAATGTTACCTACAACATATTTGTTACAGCTTATTTGACTCTCTTGGAAGCTTTTTGTCCTGATGCTGCAGCCAGGTTTGGTTCTGAGATACCTGAGAAGTCTGTAAGGGGAAGAATCAAAACCTCTTTTTATGAGATGAGTTGAATCAACTTCAAACTGTAGATCTGAAATGAAAGTAATTTGGCTTCTATGAGAAGAAATTAGGAGCTGTGCCCCTACAATTGCTTACAAGTTTAAACCCTGGGATTGCTTGCCAGGGATTTGTGGTAGTTTAAAATATTTTCCATACACCTGGATAGCTTTTAAAAATCCTTTTAATCTGAAAACTGCTATGACTCTGTATAAAACAGCAGTTTTGTTTTTCCTGTCTCCTTTTTAGGGAAGTCCTCCCTTGGAATGGCACTTTTTCGTCTTGTTGAACTGTCTGGAGGCTGCATTAAAATTGATGGAGTGAAAATAAATGACATTGGTTTGGCAGATCTTCGCAGCAAACTCTCCATAATCCCTCAGGAACCTGTGCTGTTCAGTGGCACTGTGAGGTGAGTGAGACCGTGAGAAGGCAAGAAGGACTGAGCAGTCCACCGCCTTATACTTGAACTGAAATAAGTGGCTGGCCAAGTGGTAGCTCTCAGGTATCCTACCTTCTGTTTTGGCTTTGAAACAAAAAAATCAGAGCTAAGTGAATTTTAACTGGCCCAGTTCAGCACTGTGTGTGATCATGCTCTCTGAAAGTCTTGCTTTCCCTTTAGAATTGGTTGAAGTTTTTCTGTCTTTTTCTTCCGTCTCTCCTCCTGTTTTTTGGCTCTTCTAACCCCATGTGCTGGGAACATCTGATTTCCTTGGCAAGGAAACTCTATCCGTGGAAGGCTAGATGTGAATCATCTGTTTGGATGTATTAGCACACTGCTGGTTTGCCATTCATTGCTGTGTTAAAATTCTGGTTGTTTTCTGCTTCCCTTCTAGATCAAACTTGGATCCTTTCAATCAGTACAGTGAGGAACAAATCTGGGCTGCTTTGGAAAGGACCCATATGAAGGAGTGTGTAAGTATCATGTGCCCTGTGAGATACATGTTTGTATTTGACTTCCAAACCAACATGTTCTGTTAGTAGCTATTTCAGATAAAGCTTTTTCTTTGCATTTTTTCCCCCAATTGTCAATGCTTTATTTGACTGATTTTTGTTTTTTCACCACTATTCTATAGGAATTTTTTTTGAGAACATACCATAGTCTGTGCTTTTAAGTCTATAGCATAGCAGAGTGCTGCTTCATCACAGGGATTCTTAGGGGGTTCAAACATTTCCAGTGGTATTTTTAATAATTCGAGTGATATTTTTCTGTTTGTGCCTTAAATGTGCATTCTGCACTTACATTTGTGAGTGTACATATCACATGTGCACATTGATACTGAACTTAAAGCCTGCCTTTTTTGTAAGTCAGGTGGCACATATGGCTACGAAACACAGGCTGCAGGAATTCCTGCAGGGACTAGGCTTGCTGTCTGGGTGACAAAGGTTATCAGGAGGATCTGTATTTGTGTTTATATGATTCTGTGCAATGCTCTAAGATTTTTGCCTCTTCCTTCCCACACAGGTTGCGCAGCTGCCTATGAAACTTGATTCAGAAGTGATGGAAAATGGGGAAAACTTTTCTGTTGGAGAGAGACAGTTACTGTGTATAGCTAGAGCTCTACTGCGTCGGTGCAAGGTGAGCACAACAGTGAGAGAAATAGCTGGAGATACCAAACTAATAAGACTGAACAAGCTTTTTCTGTGCCAGATTCTGTCTGTCAGAGGAATCACACCAATGACTATTACAACCCAGAGAGGTGTAGTGTTAGAACAAGTAGAAAGGCATCTGTAGCCAGCTGTGAGCTCCTGTAATGTCCTGCCATTGGAGAGGCATTGCTTGCACGTGTTAATAAGTGTGTCAGGCTGGCCCAATAATTTAGTCAGTGCCCTGTTATTGGTGAGCATCAGATTCTTTCCTTTTTCTACCTTTTTGTGAATGTGACCCATCTATGTGGTACTCCACTAAAATGTGGAATTTGGGATCGTGTTATGCCAGCAACGGGAAAAGTTTTGCAGGAATGGAAGATTAACAATAATTACAGTGAGAAAGATAAAAAGGAAGTGGGATCTATGGGGTAATTTCGAAGGCAATTACATCAAGAAAACTGAAAGGGTGTTTGTAAAAACTACCTTTGTGAGCACAGCTCTGTAAGGATTGCTGGTTGTGACAACTCTTGGCTATGGCAATTCTGCCTAGTTTAATATTCAGGGAGGGAAGGTGTGGCTGTGAGTAACAGCCAGGATTCTGTGCTGCTTTCAGATATTGATCCTGGATGAAGCAACAGCTGCTATGGACACGGAGACAGACTTGCTGATTCAGGAGACCATCAGAGAGGCATTTGCAGACTGTACTATGTTAACAATTGCTCATCGTCTGCACACGGTACTGGGCTGTGATCGGATCATGGTGCTAACACAAGGACAGGTGAGCTGGAAGGCTTCTGTGGCTGCAGTGCCTGTTGCCTGGTGATGCCTTGTGTGCAGGCTGAACTGAGGGAACAACTGGCATTGCAGGGTGGAAAATCCTCTGTGTTCATTCACATCCTTGGTAATAATACTCCAACACAATCAGTTGCTGCCTGACTGTGATAAGAATGAAGAGGGCAAAGAATCTTTTACGCTTTGAGACAGTATCATAGAGTCAGTCTGTCTTTAAAAGGGTTTTTAAAACTCCTTTTTTAGACTAATGCTGAGATGAGTAATAACATAAACACCTCTGGGGCTCAGTAGCAGTTTCCCATTACTTTAATAAAGCCCTGTGCCATCAAGCAGGCCTTTGACAGGGACTTTACCTATTTTCAGGCTTCCATTTGGGAGCCATGAACAGTTAAATGCAAGAACACTGGGCAAGGCTCTTAAAGGTGTAGAGAAGGCAAAGCCCCATAGAGCCAACAGAGTTTGCTTTTTGTGGGTTAGCTACAATGTTTGATCCAGTCCAAAGCATTCCAGGTTGCAGTATATATCCACAAAGGCACATACTTTCACTGCCTGTTGTCTAAGGTAAAGATAAATGCTGTGGTTTTGATTCTTTACTACTGTGTCACAAGTCCAAGGGGAAGGAATGTATTTTCTGCTGAATTTTACTGACCTACTTTACCTGCCTTGTTTGCTTTTAGGTAGTGGAATTCGACACGCCGTCTGCCCTTCTGGCCAACGAGAACTCGCGCTTCTATGCTATGTTTGCTGCTGCGGAGAACAAGGTTGCTGTCAAGGGCTAAAATTCAGGGCAAAGTCACTTTAATTTTGGAGAGCTACACTCCCTGCCTGTGGCAGGCCAGCTCTTCCTCCTCCTCCTCCAAGCAGATTATTGCCTTTTCATCTTTTAATTTTTAGCACAATGTGTCAAGCCAGAGAGTTTTTAAAACCATGTCAGAAGAACTCTTCATGTTTTTATTATTGTATTTATTCCATGTTACTAATTTTTTGTTATTAAATGCACTCTACAAATGGCTCAGGGAGCCATAGTTATAAATGTATCAGAGGCCTATAATGAAGCTTTATACATGTAGCTATATCTATACATAATTCTGTATATAGCCTATATTTACAGTGGAAATGTAAGCTGTTTATTTTATATTAAAATAAGCACTGTATTAATAACAGTGCATATTCTTTTCTATCATTTTTGTACAGTTTATGGTACCAGAGATCTGGCTTTGTTATCAGGCTGTATCAGACACTGTTTTGTCTTTTACAGTTCGTCTTTTCCTAGTGCCGGATTTTCTGTGTGTCTGAGTGGAAGTGAAGCTTTGCAATAGTGTCCTTTATTGTCACATCTTTGTCTAGCGCAGCAGAGAAGAGCTCTGTGGTAACTATTGCATTGTAACTTATCAAAGCTATTTGGAGCATCGCTAATGTTCACCACGGCAGCGGCTGCTGCTTCCCATGATGCTTTTCCAAAGCAGGGCTTTTAGTGATCTGAGTGGAGAACCACTCCTGGGTCACATTAAGGCCTTGTATTTTCTCAGTGTCCTGACACAGTATTTTTTACTGTATCAGCAGAGTTTATTTTAATGCAAGGGAGCCCAAGCTCTTCCTGCTTCACTGATCTAACACAACCAAAATCTAACTGTTCGTGGAATGATCTGTAACAAATTAATCATAAGGTTCAAATCGTACCCTGTGTGCTAGCAGGAAAGCCTTTTCAGAGTTGCTTCAGCTGACTGACTCCTTTATCTTGAAGCTGCTAACACTCCTCAGAGGTTTAGGTTGGCTTTCACTGGCATAGGTAACACTAACTCTTTGTTCTGCTCACTTATACTAAGATTAAACAACATCAATATTTCTTGTTTCTTTATTGCACACTTGTTAAGGAAGCAGTCCACGACCCCACGTCTTCTGGAACCTTAAACAGGTTTCTGTTGATCAGTATGTAACACTGGTGTAGGACATGGTTTTCTTACTGTAAATGACCTACCTCAGGTTACTGGGTCCTGTGTAGTGCGTTGCCATGATCACTGTACACCATCCCCATTTTTGGGACCTGTGGCCCAGGGGACACGGTCACTCCTATAATAGCCGTGACTTATTGAATGGTCAGCGTTGCATGTCTTTGTCAACTTGGACATTTTGTAGCCTTAGCATGTTTGCAAAATGTCTCATTGAGGCAGAAATCTGAAAAGTAAATAAAACTATTTTGGGTTTTGTAAGTTTTATTGGCTTAAGTGGTTTGTTTTGGACACATAAATAACTTCTCACCTTTGTGAGCGCTGGGGGACAGGTTTGTAAGCTGGGGGTTTTTGTTTTGTTTTTTTTTTCTGGTAATGCTTCATAGTTTGATCTTTCTTTGTTCATAGTAGAGGTGTTTCTTTAAATGGGTAGAGGGTGATTTATTTTTTTTTACCCTCCAGCATGAGTGGCCTGAAATACTTGTATGTTGAATAGTACAGGGAGTAATAATTTATAGTGCAATATTTAAGCCAAGTAGAAGGGCTGAGGTCAGATGGAATATAAAAGATCCTTCTTAGGCTCACATTTTCTATTTTCTGTACTTGCAAGAGGTACTGTTTATAGTATGCCCTGACTGCAAAGTCACAGCAACAAGCATTTCTGCCTACCAATACCACAGGTAAATTGTGGCATTAACAGAGCTTGGACTGTAGCTTGAAGACAGCACAAAAAGCATTCTTTGTGATTGTGCTTAACTCTTGTCCTAAGCAAGAATTAAATGGCACACACCTTACCCTGCTCACAGGCTTAGAGTTTACCCCATGAACTTCAGTATTTCCTTTGAAGTTCTTGAGTGCTGCTGGGGTCAGTGTATGGCTTTCCTTTGCAGCTAAGGCTGAGCTAATGGCAGTCTGGGCAGAAGGGGAGCCATCCTGATCTTATCCTCCTTCTTCTTCCAGGCTGGGAGTTCCTCCTCTTTTCCTGGTGCATCAGTGGCTCTTGCGTGGTCCAGCAGTGACCCAGTTTAGAAAGCTAAGTTGCAGAAAAGTTCACCCTCCAAAAGCAGGATTGCAAGTACAAGAAGGAGACAGGAAGGCACAGCTGGAAGGGAGGTGAAGTGGGGCTGCTCTTGTCAGTAGGTGCTGACCATAACAGTAGCATAGGTATTGAGAGGAAACCATGCTCAGTATTCACTGCACCAAACTGCTGCTTCCCAGTCATGCTCTCCTGAAGAGCTAAATCTTTCTTTCTGCTTTGGTAGGCTGAAATAGCTCAACAAGGTGTCAAAACAAGAGCCTGTTGTGGAGCAGGTGAACAGTCACCTGTGCACAGCAAGGATTAGCCTCAACCATTTTGTTAAACCTTGGCTGCAACGCTGTTACTTTGGAATTAAAGACAGAGACTGCTAGAGGGAAACGTTCTTTCTGTTGTAATCACTTCTCTGCTTCATCTGCCACTTGTCTCACAGACTTATTGCTGTTCACATGGGTAGCTGTAACTTTTTTACTGGCTTTCATCCTGAACCACAGGAGCAAGTTGAAGCCTAGTCCAGGGCCGAGTCACTGAAGTGGAAGAAAGAAATACCAGTATTTGCAAATGAGACTGAAATATCTGTAGCTTTGAAGCATTCTATGAGAGGCTGGTGATGATTGGAATTTTCAGAACTGGATTCTGCTTTTGAATTTATAGTGTGACTTCCCAGAGAGGACTTAATCCTATGAGGAGTAGAATAAGACACTGGGATTGGGACAGAGTTTTCTTCAAGAAGTCCTGCCCAAAACAGCATGGAGATAACACATGCTCCTGTTGTGGTTTAATCCCAGCTGGTAATTGAGCTCCACACAATCCTGTGGGGTGGGGGAGAGAATAAGAAGAGTAAAAGCAAGAAATCCTAGGAGTTGAGATCAAGACAGATTCATAGAGAAAGCAAAAGCCATGCAAGCAGAGCAAAACAAGGCATTCATTCGCCACTTCCCATGGGCAGGCCATCTCCTGGAAAGTAGGGCTCCATCATGTGTAATGGTGACTTTGGAAAACAGACACCATCACTCTGAATGTCCTCTCCTTCTTCCCCAGCCTTTACATGCCACATGGAATGTTCCTTTGGTCAGCTGGGGTCAGCTGTCCCAGCTGTGTCCCCTTCCATCTCCTTGAGCACCCCTGAGGAGCAGAAATGGCCTTGGCTCTGTGCAAGCAGCACTGCTCAGCAACAGCTACAACATCCCTGAATTATCAACACTGTTTTCAGCACAAACCCAAAACACAGCCTGATACCAGCAACTGTGAAGAAAATTCACTGTATCCTAGCACACCTTACACCAAAGGCTGTGGCCCAAGGCCAGCAGGTGTGCAAGTGGAGAGAGATTTGCCTGGGATAACTGGCTGCTGTATTGCTCTCTAATTTCAGTTGCATCAGTTTTGCTTATTCTGTCCCCACACAGCAAGTGCAGCCAATCCTGATTCATTACTGTAAGCTTAGAGCTTCTTCAAGAGAACATGTTCCTGCTCATCTCATCTGTCTGATGAGTGGAAACATTGCGCTTTCTTGGGACTTCAATCAAAGCACGGGTAGGATCCTTCTAAAATTACCAAATGCAGTTAATGTGCAGTTAGACTGGTGTAATTAAGCCCAAAATCAGCCTCTAAAGTTTTGCTGGCTTGAACACCTGAGGAGACTTCACCTTTACCTGTGGTGAAGGTTATACAGGGTCAGATCCGGAGGCTGCTGGGGCTGTTCTCTGAACATCACCTGTGGGTGAGAGCCAGACCAAGCAGTCTTAGTACACCACTGAAAACAAAATCTGAGATTTTTTTCAGAAGGTAACTGGTATCAGTGAGAGAAAGATAAATGCAGAACATTTGATTTATTAAAGGAGGATGGGGAGAGTAAAGATGACAGGACAAAATGTTTCTCTTGGTTCCAAGGGGATTGCAAAGACAAGATTGCTTTTTGAAGGTGCTTTGAAAGAACACTCTCCCTTCTGCAATCAAAGAACCTCCCTGAGTGCTATGTTGTTATTTTTTACTGCAACTGTAGTATGTGTTTTGCTATATATAATTGATTACACAAAGGTTTTCTTTAGCTTCAGGTCAGTCTAGGGTGATACTGTGATTTGTTTTATCCTTGGCTCAGCCACTTACTGCAGCCACATTGTGCTGAGGCCACGGTTTCTGCCTTCAGTATGACATGGTGGAAACTCAACTGGAATTTGGTGCAGACGCTGCTGTTGGTGTAAGGCTTGGGAGGCTTTTAGAATGTACCACTATGGGTTCTTTAAAGCCACAACTGTGTAAGAAATGTTTCCATGTCCTCTAAAATATGTGTCCTGGAGCCTCATCAGGTGGCTGAGGTGTAAGCAAAGTGAAGCAGTTGAAATTAGAGTGAAAATAACTTAGAGAAGTGTCACCATATGGGGCAGATTTCCCCTACACCGCTCTTGGGCTGCGGGGAGTGCAAATCAGTTACTTGCAGCACATCTCCTGCCCTCCAGCTTGCTGACTCCTGCTGTTCCCATGCGGAGAAACAAGGAGTTGTACAAAGCTGATAGTTTTGTGGCTTCTGTCCTTTCCCATTTAGGAAAGCAGCAGTGGAGGGCGTGTGATTGATTGCCTGGAGGGCTGGGAAAAAGTAAAAGTACATTTTGTGTGAGCTGAGCTGTGGGGGCAGTTTGGAGTGAGAGATGGAGGCAGCAACGACGGGCAGCCCACCAGGGAGAAAAGGGATTTAAAAAAGGGTGTGCAATGCGGTGCAGGATTTTTTAGGATTAGCCCGTGGGGGTGTGACCAGGCGCAGGAGGGAGGAAGCCAAAATAGGTACGAGGGGGATGAGGGTGCAAAGGATCAGCCCTGTTGGGAGCCGTAGCGTGGAGGGCTCGGGGGTGTTT
>VWZD01009772.1:4838290-4897507 GCA_013396695.1 Sakesphorus luctuosus
CCGGGGGGGTGCGGGGCTCGAGGGTGGCAGCGCAGGGAGCCGGTCCCGGCGCGGTTGGCGGAGCCCTCCCGTGCCACCCGCACGTTTGTGCTCCTGCTGCCAGTGACCGTCGGGGAAGCGCCCCGGCCCCGCAGCAAAGGCGGCGGGAGGGATCCCCCTGCCAGCCCCTCTGCTCCTGTCCGTGTCCCCCATCACCTGGCAGCGCCTGCCCCCTCGGCAGCAGCATCTGCCCCCTGCCCGCGGGGGCACTCGGTGCCAGCCCCGCCGCTGCCGCCGAGCCCTGTCTAGGGGGCACCGATGCTCCTACCGACCCAGCCGCTCTCCCTCCTGCCCTCCCCCATCGCCCTGCCCCCACGACTGTTCATCCCCATCACAGCAGTAATTTTAAAGTTTTTCGTCAATTAAGAGCATCGCAGTTGTTGTCGAGGAGAGTGAAAATTTCAAAAATCTTGCCTCGACTCAGTTCTTCAGGACTAGTTATGTCATCCACAATGCAGGAATTTCCCTGGGGGTTTTGCCAGCTGCTTAAAAAATCAGGCCTTGTGCACCCAGACTGACGTTCCAAAGAGCTGTGGTCAGGAGCTTTGAGAAGAACAGGGGTGATTCCGCGTGTTCCTGCAAGTTATCTGCTGGAAAAAGGAATGAGAAGTGTCCCAAAACACCCATTTGTTTATGGCCATGGAGATGCTTCCATGTCTCTCTCAATTAGCTTTCTTTGGTAGTGAGATGCTTTGTGAATTCTGTCCCGTCTTTTAACCCCTGATAGTTAGAAGCACTTTGTTCCTGGCCTTTTAGGTGCTGCCTAGCAGATCTTGTGTTTTTAAGAAGTTATGACAGAGAAAATACAAAGTTACCAATGGAATATCGGTTCTTTTTGTTATTGGACAGTCAGTGCAGGTTGGGAATTTAACTGACATGAGTTTCATTATGTGCTTCATGAATCCATTTGCCAAAGGAATGTTTTTTTTGAGAGGATTGCAACTTTATTGCCTCTGTCTTGCCTAAAGGAATTGACTCAGATTTGGTGTTGCTATTGCACTGCTCAAAACCACTATAAATGTGTAGATCTATTTGACTATTACTAGGCATTTAACAAGAGCAGGAATTGAACATAGCAGTTTCTTGCAAAACAGCCCAACAGCAAGTAAACAGTAGGCCTTTCCTCATGATAGGAAAGTGTTGCTGAATAGAAAGAGTTTGCTGGATGTTTTTCTGTCTGATTTTAATACTACACTGAAGCTCACAAAAGTAATTTCATCCTCAGAATCATCTTGATAGTCCTAATACATTGGCTCACTTGGAACAGTAAGTTGGACGTGAAGATTTTTATTGCAGAAGATTTCTGTAGTCATAAGGTGACTTTTTAATGTTCTAGTCCTTCCCTAAATGTGTAAAAAGGAGTAAGATTCTGGCACTTTTAAAATTCAGATCCACTTCAACATTGTTCCTTTTCACCTCTGGAACTCCTAGTTTTATATTTCCTTGTATAGTACTCTGCCATGTAGCCCACAGTGTGTTCAGAAGATTCTGTTCTTTATTTTTTTTCCCAAGGCATGTGAAGAAACGTGTTTGTTTGTCCAGTCACTGCCTTGTTTCTGGTGAGAAGGCTTTAAAGCTGATTTGGCATTGCTGTGTGCTCTGTGATCGTTCTCAGTATGGCTGAGCCAGATTTCCCAAAGTACACGATAACATGTTTTCCTCCTCTTGACCAAATTGTTTGATTTTAGGCTGGCCTGTGCTTATCCCTGGTTTTTGTGAGACCTGTTGCCAAAGGGGCAGCCTGTCCTGCTGAGTTTATGGAGAAATGATCTCAGATGTAATGGAATACTGATCTGAGTGTTGGGAATGACCCGAAAACCACTGGAAAGTGCAAGGCACTGATTGATGTGATGTCCATTTCGTCTCACCTTGCATCAGTGTGTTGTCTCCTTGGCCCCACACACAGTCCCATGTGGATTTCACATATCTGAGGATAATGACAGCAGAGAATTTCTTCCATTCCCTCTGTTGTTGTCTTGCTCCCCCTGGAACAGAGGTGAACTAGCTATTCTTCATCCTGTCTTTTGAAGTTTGTATTATGCCTTTAACAGTGTGTACTGCTTCTGTTGAAATGAAGCTGCAAGGATTCATGTCAAAAGATTATTGATGGTCACAGTGTCAGGGGCATGCACTGCCCCTGCCAAGTGATACTGGAAAGCAGAGGCAGGCATGCTCACTGGCAGAAATCCTGCCGTGTTTGCTCGCTCACTATTGTAGATTTTGGCTGGCAAAATATTTGTCCTCGAGTAGCACCTGTTCTGGCTCTTCATGTTCACTATGCTAAACTATCTTTTTTGTATCCAGAGTGGTTTGGTGCTATTGTAGTGCTCTCTGTCATTGCTGTTGTCCAGCCCAGCCTTGCACTTTGACAGGGGAGAGTAACCCACATGTGTATAAGGGTGAACTTGTTTATATTTGTGTCGTGTGTGTATCCTGTCAGTTCCTTTTCTCTGCATCAGTGAGGCAACTTTACAATGTTAGACCTCTCTCTTCCAGAAGTTCTGTTTTCTTTGGCCATTCTAGGAATATATTCTCCTTAGGTCAGGGTTTATTTTCTGTGGGACCCTTAGCATACTTGTGGGACCTATAAAACAGTAAATTCATGTTACAGTGCAACATGAATGTGTTAGCAATAAGATCAGCAGCAGAGATAGCGGAGTGTTTAAAATTGGAAACCTATTGTCTTGATATACTTGGTTTGAGCCATCTGGATATGCTATTTGACTGTCCCATTATTTCTTGTGTGGAGGAAGGAGCCAAGATCTTTGGTTGTTTGATGGACATTGAGAGACAGCTGAGAGATTAAATCTGCCTTTCACAGAGCATTCCAGCTCCCTGTGCTGGTAGGAAACCATATGCTTGGTACATCACCAGTTCCCATCAGAGGCAAGACTGTCATCATCATTGTGTCTCTCTCATGGTGTGGGCTGAAAGCACACACTGATCAGGTGTGTCAAGGACTGTAGTCCTGCTCTGCCTCCTCTTCTATTCCCTCACCCCTCAAGTAATACTCTTGCATGATATTTTATTTTCTTTTCCTAGAGAGAAAAATATACACCTCTCTCTTGCCCACTGTGTCACACGTCTGATTTGGCAGTGCACATCTTAACACCAGTGCTATTTTCTTTCCTTAAATGCAAATCCTGTTCTTTGTTCTGGTATAAAAAATGATAGCATTTCCTCATCTTCAAGATTTAACAAAAAGGACAGCCCTCTTTGCAGTGGTGGAAACTTCTCTGTTGGTGCTTAGATTTGTCCTGATTCTTCAGTCCCCCTACAGTGACTTGCTGCCCAGGTGTGCCTTGCTCCTGTCACATGCTCTGCATCTCAGGTGTTTGGTTTGCTTTGTCATCAGATGGAGTGGCTTGTTTGTCTTGAACAGAAGCTGTGGCGTTGCAGCTTTTCTTAGGACCTTCATCAATAATGCATGTAGAAACGTGGAGAGATTTAAAATTGAAAGAGGCTTAGCTAATTGCCTTTGTCATTTGCCAGATTTGGGTAAAAGATTATGATCTAAGTCAATAAAAATTATACTCTTGGCAGATGTCGTATGAAGTGTGAGTTTCTTGCAGTGTGTGGGCAGAGCAAAGCCAGGGCTGCCCAAAACCTCCTTTCAGCACAGGAACCACGCAGTAGGTTGGTTTTGGTTTTTTTTTTTGCTTGGATTACATCACAGAACAGCTTTAATGTGTGAAACAGTTTTCCTGTATACATGAAAAGCTAGACAAAAATGAAGAGCATTATGATGATGTCATGTGTGTGTCCCAAGGGAAGCACATCCTGGGTTTGGATCTGGAGTGGAGGATAGAGCCCCAAGTGTCAATTCTGTTCCTATGTGTGGCTCCACTGGCTGGCCCAGCAGCACCCTGTGCCTCACACGCCTTTCTGGGATGCTGTTTATAATCATTTTCCCCAGCCCATAGCCCTGCCTCTGTCCAGCAGCATAGCCTGGTCTATTTATATTACAGATCTATTTATATTGTTTCAGGATAACTTTCATCATTGTTCCAAGTGCCTCTGGAAAGAGAGACAGAGGCTTGCCATGTAGCTGCACACATTAGAAAACGGGAAAAAATACTTCATCCTCTGCAAATGTTTTCCCTCTTGGCTTGTGGGGCTGGTGCTTCATTTAACTTCAACCGAATGTCAAATAAAGGGGTACTGGTTGAAAAGAAATTGTCCTTAATTTATGGAGTTTCTTGTAAACAAGAATCAGCTCTCAGTTTCCCTTCCCTTCCTGCTTATGTTTTCCTTCTGGGCTGCTCAGGGAGAACTTCCCCTTATCTCTCTACTCTTAAAGACATTGTCAGCCCTTTTTCCTTCCTACTTGAGTGTTGCAACTTAGCTCTAGTGGTGCCTTATCTTTCTCTTTTCTTTGTCAGCCTTTTCTGACTCTCAGTAAGCAAAGGGAACAGAACCTTTTGAGGATGAGTCTCTTCAGGGCCAACAATGCAGATACGTAAGTCAGACTTGGTGATACAAACACAAAGCCACGGATCAGAGGAGTGCCTTTAACAGTTGGCATTTGGGCAGATCTTTAGAAACTTAACTTCTGAGCCTCCTCCATGGGTAACTAGAAAGTTACTACCCTGGATTAAAACACAGCACTTGCATTTTTTTTGTGGATGTGTGTTCTGGGCAGAAGCTATTAGTTTCAAACCATGGGGCTTCATGAGACATATGTCCCCAAATGCTTTCTGGAATAGTTGTCTCGAATTCCACAATGTCACATTGCACAGACAGTATTCATTGCTGTGAAGTGCAGGCATCTGTGGAGTGGGAATTTGTAGCTGTGTAGTTCCCCTGTGCTGTGACCCAGGGGGGTGGGCTGTGCTGAAATGCAGCCTGTGGGTGTGAGCAGTGGCACAGCCCGACCCCTCATGCTGTGAGCAGACAGGTCTCCTTAGAATCATAGAATTGGTTGGGTTGGAAAAGACCTCCGAGATCATCAAGTCCAACCCTTGGTCCAACTCCAGTCCCTTAACCAGATCATGGCACTCAGTGCCACGGCCAAGCTCACTTTAAAAACCTCCAGGGATGGGGAATCCACCCTCTCTCTGGGCAGGCCATTCCAATGCCTGATTATTCTCTCTGGAAAGAATTTTTTCTGCTCTCCAACTTCAGTTTCCCCTGGCAGAACTTGAGCCCGTGCCCCCTTGTCCTATTGCTGAGTGCCTGGGAGAAGAGACCAACCCCCACCTGGCCACAACTTCCCTTCAGGCACTTCCAGACAGTGCTGAGGTCACCTCTGAGCCTCCTCTTCTCCAGGCTGAACACTCCAAGCTCCCTCAGCCTCTCCCCACAGGACTTGTGCTCCAGTCCCTCTTGCATGTTGCTGGCCCTACAGACTTGAAACAGAAGAGGATAATCTTGAAACAAATTTCAAGATAAGAATTCTGCTCTGAGATTAATTTTACTCACACATAGAGGTTTTTAGTTTTGTAATGCCTCCCACCAAAAAATACCCAAACATTTGCACGTAGAAGTGTGAACCTCCATGTGAATAACTGGAAGCTGCTGTCAGTGTGTTTCCTGTCCTTACCTTTCACTGATCCTCGGGGGTGCTGCTGCAGTGGATGGTTTGGGAGAGGAGCACGTTGGCATCTGAGGTAAAATGTCTAAAGGCGAGGGAAGAAGATAAGAAAGAGCAACCTTAAGGACAGGAGAGATAGAAAACTTTTAACTTCCAGAAGAAAGGTTAACTAGGAGACAGAGTTGTAATAATGAACTAGTGTCTACAGTAAATCTGATTTCAGATTTATTGGTTGCTTTGATCTAAGAACTCAGCAGACTCACAAGTTTCATTCCTTGTGCTTGACTGTTCCCAAGACTTCCAGTGTTTCCAACTTTATTGCAAGTTTCACAATATTTGATATTTTCCATTGAAGTTCAGCTTCAGAGTTCTAGGATTACAAGAAAATCCTTATTTAAAATTGCTCCTACACTTCACAGTTGGAGGCAGGGAGCATGTGAAAGCACAAACATTTGAAACAGAAAAAACAAAAGGCAAATAGTTGCACTTTTTCTTATTATTCTTAATCCATTCTAATTATTTGCTGAGTGTCTGATTTGTGATTTATTTGCTGTTTGGTACTGAAAATTGACATGTTCAGTGGTCTGTTTTGTTGGTTTTGCTTTTGTGACCACCCAGAATCTTCTTATCCATTCTGTAAAAAGGGGCCTCCAGTGTCCTTGACCAGATGTTTCTTACATATACCGACTTTTTTGCACAGTGTCAGAATGTTTGATGCTTCAGCCAGGAGGGCAGTGTCAGGGTCACAGATAATGTTGTGTACACTGTTCAGCCTCAGGGTTTTTTAGTTTGTGGATTTGGGTTTGTTTTGGGTTGTTGGTTTTTTTTTCATTTTTTTTTCCAACTTGTGTTACCTGACCTCCTCTACTCCTGTTCATGTTGAACTATAAACATGAAGATATCCAGAGTACTCCCTTTGAGAGGAAGGTTGTGTGGATGTTTGTTAGGGACTTGCTATTAACCAAGCAAATTGACACAACAGAAATAATGAATGGCTGGAAGTCACTGTGTTGGGTGTCACCACTCAGTGGTCAGGCAGTAAGAAATTCCTCTGAGCAGTCCCAGCAAATAAACTGGAGTAGAAAGATGTATTGTTAGAGATGGAAACGTGCCCTGTGCCCGGGATTCATCTGGGGAGCCAAACAGCAGGGTTGGTGCTTCTCCCCCACAATCCTCTTGATTTCAAGTTTTGGGTTTGGCAGTTTGTGCCTGTGATGTCCCTTTCCCTCAGCTCTTCTTCACGTCGTGTTCCAACAGATCTGGTGGCTGGATCCAGAGCTGACGTACGGCAATGCCAAGCCCTTTGTCTTCACGCAGGGCCACTCGGTGTGCAACCGCTCCTTCTTCCCCTGCTTTGACACACCTGCAGTGAAATGCACCTACTCAGCTACTGTCAAGGTAAGGGGGCCAATGCCTGTGAATGGAGTTCCTCATTGCTGTTCACTTCTGAAAGCATGGTTATATCATTTATGTACACATGATAAAAATACTAATTGTGATTCAGTGTTACAAAAAAATACTGGATTTTTTAGGTACCATTCTGGTTCTTGGGCCAGAATGGGGTTAGGACATGTCACAAAGGCAACTCTGTGCTTATTATACTTGGGTCTTTCCTTCCCTGTACTCAATGCTGAAAGAGTAATTGTGAAATGGATAATATGAGAGAGAATTTGGTTGGTCACTTCCACTAGTGGTTATTATTAATACTCACCTGTGTTTTACCAATTCCTGAACAGAAAAAACCCAAAGTTTTTTGAAAGCAGCATCAAATAATATTGCATCTTGTGTTGATGCAATGATTTGATACCTGGGTCCTTTTGGGGCAACTGGCATATAGGAGGAGTAATATTTTTGGCTGATATGTTTTCACGGGCTGAGCAGATTGTGGTAGAAAAACCTCACAGAAATCTTAACCTTTTGTGTTATCTAAATTATTTTTAATGTACATCCTCAGACATAGATGAAAATAAACCAGAGATCTATGGTGTAGTTATTCAGCTGTGATCATGTGGTGAGTTGATGTGTGTGGTGTTGGTCTTCCAGGCTCCAGCAGGCATACAGGTGTTGATGAGTGCCACCCAAAGCTCCTACCTGGAAGAGGAAGGTGTATATCAGTTTTACATGGAATATCCAGTTCCTGCTTACTTAGTGGCCTTGGTGGCAGGAGACCTTATACATGCAGACATAGGTCCCAGGTAAGGTTTGCAGTGAGTTGATCTGAGTTTTGTGTCTCTGTAGAGTGCTTTATGTTATAAGCACTAGTGACATTGAGTCAGTGATAAGGGAACAACTGAGTTTGGGGTGTAATTGGGTGTAGAGAAATTCATGGCACTACACTGGCAAAGGTATGTTCCTCTTTCATAAATGTTGCCTATTGTCCCCCGCAGTCATTACAGCTGCTTTCTCATTGCCTTATTGAAGGGTTCTTTGGTTACCTCTTGCCATGGAGCACTAGCCAAGGAGAGCCTGAGTCTGATGGGAGGCCTCCTGGCACTATTACCATACATGGAAGTGTGATGAGCAGTCAGGCTATTTTTTCTGAGAGATAATTCAGTTTGCTGAAGTATCACCTGATGTTTTCTGTTTTCTGACAGGAGCAGAGTGTGGGCAGAGCCTTGCCTGCTGCCAACAGCCATCAGCAAGCTTTCTGGCATTGTTGAACGCTGGTTGACTGCTGCAGAGAGTCTCTATGGCCCCTATATATGGGGAAGGTGAGTTTAATCAGTCTCTCGGGAATGTATAATGGGAGCAAAATAAAACAATATTGAGAAATGGTCATGCTTTGTCCCTGTGCGATAGTGGGGCAAATGAGTATTTCAACTGACAGTTGTAGTAGTTGGAAACAAACTCCAGAGTTTTGTCTCCACGAGTGGCCGGGAGGACCATGAAGGCACAGAGATGTTATGGGGCAGAATTGGAGGTTTCTAAACAGTGGATCTTTCTGAGGAGTGATGATGTTTCATGCTACAGTGTTTATGGTGATGCAAGTCCAGCACTGGGCCATACACTATTTCAAATGTGTGTGGCTGTTTTATTTATCTTATTTATTCCTGCATATGGTACTTGAGATATATTTAATGTGGTAGGCCTGAAGATACTGCAGATCTCATTATAGACTCATTGAGAGTCCAAGTCCCTAAAACCAACACTACTACTTCCTGAATTAAGCTTCACTATACATTAAAAAAAGAATATTTTTGAGAGAATAGTTTCATTCTTTGGATGGGAGAAAATGTTTACACAAGCTTCCTTTATTTCTTCGCCAAAGGTAAGCAGGAAGATCACATTGTTGCAAAATGTTGCTTGAAATAATCTGAGAATGTGGCCCAGTATGACAAATATTGTTGGGTTCTGAAGCAGACAGATCACATGTATGTAGATCGTATCAGTTAATTCATTGATAGCTTTCCAGTCTCCCTCTTTCCAGGGAGCCTCTGGGGACTCAACGCTGTGTTACACTACTGTATATAGTGTAAACATAGTGGTTCTTGCTCTCAGATACACAACTTGTGATGACTTTGTGTATGTGAAGGGAGCATGATGCATCTGGGAAGTGCTGGATCTGCTGCACATGAAAAGTCTGCCAAGTCTTTACGTCCAAATGTGAGCAGGTTCTTGGCCAACAGAATAAATACTTGATTCCCTGGAGATCAGAAGAATTAGGCACCATTGGTCTAGAAAGTTTGTTCATGAACTCACAAAAAGGTCTCAAATGAGCCTTTCCTAAAGAAAGAAAAATGTTACTGTGTGTCTTCTGAAATAGCTGCAGTTGACTTACCTCCTTTCTCCTCTCTTTCCTCTCTCCCTAATTTTAGGTATGACATTGTTTTTCTTCCTCCATCCTTCCCTATTGTTGCCATGGAAAACCCATGCCTGACCTTCATCATCTCTTCCATTCTGGAGAGCGATGAGTTTTTGATCATTGACGTCATTCATGAAGTTGCCCACAGCTGGTTTGGGAACGCAGTCACCAACGCCACGTGGGAGGAGATGTGGCTGAGCGAGGGACTGGCCACGTACGCGCAGCGCCGGATCACCACCGAGACCTACGGTACAGCTGCACAGATGTGCCTGCTTGTGCTGCCCATTACCATAACTGAGGGTTGGCTGCAAGGGAATACTGGCCTTGGAAGCTCAAAAGTCTGTAGGGAGTTGGTTTTCAGTTTTAATTTTTTTTTTTTTATTTGTGGAACACATCCCCACACACAGCCACTGAACACCTTAAATGCTTAGAGTTTGTTGTTGTCTTGGTTTTGGGTGGAATCAATACCTGATACAGTAACGGGCTTTGAGTGAGGTGTAGTAGCACAGCATTGTAGGGACTTTGGAATTGTTGGGTACCAGGCAAGTGTGTTCATATGTCAGAGGAAGGTGAGCAGAAGATGCTTCAGAGAAAGATGTAAGTAATCTTCGTACAATTATGTTGTGAAATAACTGTCCTCTGAATAAGTGTCTTTCTAATCTTGATCAGGTAGTAGGTACCTGCTGTTAGAATGAATGATGGCAGTAGCACGAAAAAATAATGTTTGCATTTGTGCAGCTGTCTGTTTATCTGCTGGAGGCTTCCTGCACGATTGTACAGCCTGCCTTTGCTTATGTCAGGGAATTTCACAGGCCAGTTGTTGGTGCTGCCTTTAGAATATAAAAGGAGTGACATTCCTCTTGCTTTTAAGTTTAATTAGCTATTTACTGAAGTGAATAATAGGAGCATATGGTATTCTAGTCTGTCTTGTTAAGTTCTTAGAAGCCAGTTTCATGTGTATTCTCATGTGTCTGCTGTAAACAATCTTGGAATAATTACTGGAAATCTTGGCAGTGAGAGTGTTTTGGTTTTATTCATGTATATTGTGGAGAAGAACTGATAATAATTAAGTTTAGGGAAAGAAGTGCTCTGAGCATCTATGGAGATGTTACATTGCATATTATATATCTTTGAAAGCTGTTTTATGTTGAGTAATTCTCAGTGGTTTGGACTATCCTAAATCACATCATACATGGCAATGATACGAGTAGGTCAGAAGATACTGATCTGTTCTCTGTCACATCCTAGTCTGTCCCTCTGACACAGAAGAAGATCTTTGCTGATTTTGGTCTGTTCTCTTGGAATTTAGAACTGATTGTTTCAAGAAGTATTTGTTAGGAAACTAAGAAAGGCCTTTCCCTGTGCCATTATTCAGTAAACTCTTTTTCCATTCTATTTTGTTTTTAAGACAAACCTCTGATCTAAATCTTGCTATTTTGGAAATAATTTCAGGAGTATCTTGTGTTGTTAATAAAAAGACATCTTAGTAATGACCCTGTTTAGAGACATTTGAGTCCACTGACCACATCTCTTGGATCTTGCTTAATCCTCCTCCCTGTAGCTTGAAGCAATTGCCCTTTAACACTAGCTGTCCTGGTTCTTGCTTTCCCCTGGGAAGCACATCCACCCCTTTCTCTGCCCATATGGGTTCTCCTGTCTCCAAAATATCCTGGTACTTTAATTTGTATTTTTGCTTTTATCAAATTCTGGTGTTTCATACATCGAGACTCTGAGATTGAATCTGTATAACAAACCCTATCCTTCAGGTTGAATACTTAGCAAAGAAGGAAAAAATCTTAATAGGTATTATTGTTAAGTATCTTCTGAATCTGAAAATCCATTTTCTTCAGCTTTTAACCTCTGCAAGGGCACAGGAAAGATCTCTTGACTTGCCTGTGTAATAGGGCTAGTTTGGCTTGAAAGCATGGAATGCTCTACACTGCAGATGTGGAGAAGAGCAGGAATAGCCTGCCCAGTCGCAGCTGTAAAAGGTCTTAATGAGTGGAAAATGAGAAATGTATGACAAAATATGGGTAGGATGATAGATAAAGCTTAAAAAAGATACAAAGAATCAGTGATACACCAACCAAATCTAATCCTTTTCTCTTTTCACCCAAGAGGTGACACTTACTTAGTAATATCCTTGGCACTGAATATGAAATTGTGTCTACTCTTGTAGCAGTGACATTGATTGCTCTCTGAAAGTTACCTGTACAATATTTGTTTCAGTGCTGCTCTGCTTATCTTGCAAGAACTGATGAGATGATGTCAAGGATGTAAACCCTAGCATAGTTTTCTGCTGCTTTGTTTTTCAGTGCATCCTGCTGCATTATCAGAGTGAGGAAATGCACTGGGTTAAGTTCTAACTTCGACTACAAATTGCAATGATGTTTTGCACTCAGGTTTCTCTGCCATTACTTTACTGTGATTCTGTCTCCCTGATGCGTCTTTTGCACTTTCAGCAGCTTTTACTTTGTAGCTGTGCTAGTCCTGCACAGGCCAGGTATTCCTGGTCATTTTCCCACAGCTAACAAGTTATTTTCTGGTGTAGGAGCTGCCTTCACATGTTTGGAGACTGCATTCCGCCTGGATGCTCTCCACAGACAGATGAAGCTCCTTGGAGAAGACAACCCAGTCAGCAAGCTTCAGGTTAAACTGGAGCCAGGTATTGCTTTGGGCTGAGGCTGCTGTACACAAAATTATACACATCTGTATATCACTTCTGGAAGATAAAAAAGACTTAATTTTTACATATTGTTTATGAAAAGAGTAAAGAAATACTGGTTTGTAAACCAGGATAAAAGTAAGCAAGGAAACTTGGCCTTGGAGTTTTCTTCAAAGTTAGATAACTTGTCTTTATAAATATTGTTCTGTGTACTCAGAAGGGCTGGAAATCAGTGTGCTCCTTAGAGTGTCTTATCACATTGTCTTCTCCTTTAGGTGTAAATCCCAGTAATTTAATGAACCTCTTCACCTATGAGAAAGGCTACTGCTTTGTTTACTACCTGTCCCAGCTTTGTGGTGACCCAAGACACTTTGACTCCTTCCTAAGAGTGAGTGTGAATAAGCACATGCTTCTCTTGTGAGCTGCTTCTTTTGTTGTTGTTTGGGTTTTTTTCCTCAGGTTTTGTCACTGTGGCTTATTGCTGGGGGTATAGTTGCATACAGGTGTGTCTGAGATGGAGGAATGTTGTGGGCCTGTCTGTCAACCTAGAATCTTTCGACAAGATTTCTAGGAATCTGTGTTTATGAGGTGCTACATACAAAGTAGTACTATATTTTTATTTCCTGTTGCTCTATAATTAGAAAGTCATTAGAAGTAATTAGAAAGCTGTTCCAGCACAGATTGTCTGTGACTGGAGTGATGTGACTCATTTCACTACTAAGAAGTGTGAGCTTGTGGCTTTTTAGCCAGGGTCACAAAGGACAGGTTGGTGCCTTGGAGCACATTTGCAAAACCTATATAGAAAATTGTCTGCTACTGACTTGTTTTTGAAAAGGAAAAGGAAATGGTACTCAGCTGTCAGTGTACTTGCAGCTACTCAGTTTTTTTCTTGTTATGATGCTTCACTCATCTGAGCGAAGAGGGAGAATATTTTTCTTGATTATTTGTTTTAAATCTTCAAATGCTTGTTCTCACTCTTCTGTTCTATTTCATTGTTGTGTTACCTGCAGTGGTTCTACATCAAAAGGAAGCTGTCTTTCTCCTGGGCATAATTTGAACTTTTTACTGTTTCAGGCCTACATTGAGAAGTACAAATTTACCAGTGTTGTGGCTCAAGATCTTCTGGATTCCTTCCTGAATTTTTTTCCAGAGCTGAAAGAGCAATGTGTTGAAAGCAAAGCAGGTAGGAGACTTACTTAGTTAATTGCAAACACTGTAGAAAATCTGGATGATAAATTTTGTGCTTAGCTTGAAGGATGCATGGGGAAATGCTAAGGCATGCAAAACCCTTTGGCAACAGCCAGGTGTTTGTGACAGAATTTGGTGTTTGTGACAGAATTTATTGTTACTGTCACTATGTTGGGGAATGAGAACATTTTAAAATGCCAACTAATTAATTGGCAGTAATTAGTTGAGTGGCCCTCAGTTAAGTTTCTCATTAACTCACCTTTCACTCTGCAGACAGAATGATCAGTGCATATGAGATTTACACATGCTGAAATGCAGGAGAAAGGTGAACATACTTTGAGATTTAGTCTATTTTAATTATAGAAAACATGCTTTGAGAACTGTAACTTTCCCAAGGTCCTATACATACATGTAAAATCTGTTACATAATGTGTCACTCTCTCTTATATCCCCCTATTTATAGCTATATTTGTGGATTTATGGAAGGTCTGTAACCTACTAGGTGCTTAATAGCCCACTTGCTTAAAGAAATGAGACTGAAGTTATCCTGCCATGTGCCCATCCTTGCAAGTAGTTATTAAGCCCATTGTTTAGTTTAAACCAGACCAGCAGAGGAGTACAGCTCTTAAAGATACTGGGTTCCTTCAGCATTGTGGAGAGGAAACTGCCTGTGGAGAGGTGTAGATGAGTGAACTCATGGTGGGGAAAAGCTGCAGCAGGAGCTCAGCAGCTCCATGTTTTACTTGTCCCATTGGTTGGCTGAAAAGTTAATCACAGCCCAAGCTAGTTTTTGGCTGGTTAATATTCAGGGGATACAGGAGAGAGGAGTTTTAGGGTAGGTGGAGTGGGACAGGAAGTATTACAAGGGTTAGAAAAGTAGCAAGGTGGTAAAGGGTCAAGGGGAAGAGCTTTATTGGAAAGCAGGCTCTGCTGCTTGTGCAGAAACATTTTTTTTGCTATTTATGGTATAAATAAATTTAAATTGCTTGGTTTTACTGGTGGATATGAAGAGTTTAGTCAGCCCTCTCACCTCTCTATTTTTTTTATGAAGCAGGTTTTCCCCACTTTCTTTAGTGTTCTTCATAATCCTGAGAAAGAGAAATGCATGCACAAAAGGTCTTATAGAAGAGTCTAGCTTGATTATAGATACTTGTCAGCCTGGCTGCCTTAGGAGCATACATGATTTCCACACTACCTTGCTGCAATGCTGAGCTCTAGAAAATTCATGGTTAGGTTTGGAGAGGTGTTGCTGGCACTCTTCAGGTGTTCCACAGGCTGTCCTAATGGTGCTGCTGTGCCACTGTATAGGTTGGTCTGATTAGTTATTGTTAGAACCTCTCTTAGCAATGCTAGAAGCAGTCCTGAACCTTGAGGCAGCCAAGCTACCAGCAGAGATCCCTACTCCACATTTTTGGTGTTCTTCATTCCAGGACTGGAGTTTGAACGTTGGCTCAATGCTACAGGACCTCCATTAGCTGAGCCAGACTTATCTCAGGGATCCAGTCTGACGAGACCAGTGGAGACACTCTTCAAACTCTGGACCACAGAGCCTCTGGACTCTGTTGCTGCTGCCAGCAGTGTTGACCTCACTAAATGGAAAACGTTCCAAACTGTGCTTTTCCTTGACAGATTGCTGGATGGGTCACCACTGCCACATGGTGAGTACTTATGAGGACAGTAGAATATTAGTCCTGGAATAAATGATAGACTTCTAAACAGCTCTGCCTCTAGCTGACCTTATCATTCATGTAAAGTCAGGTTGGATGAGGCTTTGAGCAACCTGATCTAGTCAGATGGCAGATGTCCCTGCCCATGGCAGGGGGGTTGAACGAGGTGTTCTTCAAAAGTCCTTTCCAGCCCAATCCGTTCTATGATACTGTGACTTTATGATCTTTTACTCTCTGATGACCCTCAAAACCAACAAAATAGGTCATAGTTCTTTCTCTACGTATGTGCTCTCTTCAGAGGTGATAAAAAAGCTTTCGGAATGTTACTCCTCTCAGCTGGACTCCATGAATGCAGAAATCCGTATCCGCTGGTTGCAGATTGTAGTCCGAAATGACTATTATCCAGACCTTTACAAAGTTCGTCGCTTCTTGGAAAACCAGGTACTAACTGCTGGATTAAAATCACTGCACCTCTCAGTGCATGAGACATGTGCATGAGACATGCGACGTGAAAGACCTTGGAACTTCTGCTTCCTGGCCAAGTGTAGCCCAGGTGTGTTGCGAAGGGGCTGAGCATGGCTCACCTGCCAGTGGGTGGGGAGGAATGGGCAGATGTAACTGGAAATGCCTCAGATAATCTCTGCTTTTCTAGCCTGGCTCAATACCCTTGTCCCAGTTCTGCCCCATGCATTTTTTTGTGTTGCTTCGTAGCAGCCCTGGCTTTTCCAGACTGGAAGTTTTCACACTACTAAATCATGTGTTATTGAATATTTACAGTTCAAGCAAGGCTAGGGTTCATCGAGTTCCTTTCAGTAGTTGTTATTGTACAGGAGCAAAAGGTTAATGCATGTATTCAGTGTGGCCTCTTCTACTTGGCCTTTCTGTTATTTGTGGAAGTAGCTCAGACTCAGAGAGCAGATGTTTTTTTTATTATCACTCATAAAAATCTTTGCATTAGACTTACTTAGAATAGACTCATCTGTCTTTTGAAGAAATATGTTGCTTGTCTCCACTGTGAAGTTATTCAAGGCTGTTGGAGTGTAGCTGTGGAAGATCTGAACCTCTTGACTTCTACTGACGTGTTTTTATCCAAGTTTCCTTTTTTGCAGATGTCTCGGATGTACACAATTCCACTTTATGAGGACCTTTGCACTGGCACCCTCAAGTCTTTTGCCTTAGAAATTTTTTACCAGACCCAAAACCAGCTGCACCCCAATTTGCGGAAAACGATCCAACAGATCTTATCACAGGGCTTGAATCCACTTCCTGCCATAGACACTACAGCAGTCACTACAGACACACCAGCAATGGTGCTTGAGGACAAAGTCTCAGAGGCCACAAATGGTGCCATTTCACTCAGGGATGTCAACGTGTCTGCTTAGATCACCAGTTCATGCCAGCCACAAAGCTTGAAAATGGGGACAGGAACAGAGGAAAGATACCAAGCGTTGCCTCCTTTCCCTCAGCCTTGCAGCTGCCATGTGTCCTTGTAACTGGATTTCTCTCCCAAAACACAAAGCAAATGTGCCTTCAAGTATCCAGCGTGTGACACTGCCAGGTTTAAGAGATCTCCTTCAGCTCTGTGATGGATATTTTGATTCAGTTTATACTGGGCAGGGACTCCTGGGCAGTTGCTTCTGCATGAAGAGTGGATAGTTACCTTTCCTGAGGCTCTTCTGGATGGTTTCTCCAAATTTGTTGATTGTTGGGGTTTTTTTTCTTTTTTTTTTCTTTTTCTGTCTGAGGCCACTGAGGCATGTCCTACTTGCTGTGTGTATGTTGCTTGGGAGTGGGTATGTGTCAGGCTACCGTTGTCCTGATATTTGGGCTAAAGTTCTGCAAGGGAGAGACTCAGGAATTGTCAGTGGCAGCAAACACGTTTTCATGTAATGTTCCTTCCTTGTGACAGAGGTATTGTGATTTGGGAGGAAGAGGATTAATACTTCAATAAGAGACTAACTTAAATAGCTCCTGTTCCCCTCTGCCCACAGGTGGCTAGATAATAATAATGTTGATANGAAACCTTATGATGGATTTGAAATCCTTCTGTAGTTAACTCTTAAGCTCCCTTTTCCCTTTGCACTTGATGGGACAAGCAATAATGAAATGTGTAGGCTTGAATTTCAAAAAAAGTTAAAATTAAGTGCCCAAATGCCATAAATTCTGGTCTAGCTGCAGTGTTGGGTAGTGTGTCAGGATGTGTGGCATGTGTATTCATCAGATACACTCTGTGTGTCTTCTGTCCTTTTGGAAGAATTAACAGGACCTTTAATTATTTTAAGATCCCCAGCATATCTTGGCTCGTAAATCAACCCTGGCAATATCCATGCTAAAATTTTACTGCCTTGAATAACATTTGCCTAATAACAGTTGCCCTGTCATGCCATGTCTGAGGGAAGCACCGTTTTTCTTGATGCAAAGCTTCTAAGCCCCACTTTACCTGAGTCTGTTTTTGGACTTACAGTGGGAGTAAGGTGCCATTTCATTTCCCTGGTGTGCTGTTTCTCTGGATCACTGGCCAGCCATGCAGGATGGGGAGACACTGTCTTCTGTCTGCACTGTTTGGTCTCAGGAAGCCGAGGGCAAAGTGTCCTTGGGTGTTACAGAGTACAGGTGATGGTTCATAGACTCTGTGCCACAACATTTTTAACATGTAGGTACCTGTGTGCCTCTCTGTGAGTTCCCATGAGGCATCTCTGAGCTGATGAATCACCAGGATAGTCTGAATAAAAGGTGGAACATTTGGAAGAGGCTCAGCTAACGGAGATGTGAGAGAAATTGTTTCATACTTCAGGGCAAATTTTAGCCCTGCTATGGGGATCTGCATAGAAGAGGAAGAGGGGGAAATTTGGGAGGGTTGTTTTTTTTCTTCACCAAAAGTATCTGTTTACACCCATGTGTGGATGGGGACTTAGGTGCTGTTACTGGATCTGCATTTTCTGGCTTTAAATTAATTTGGACTTCACCATAGCCTTAGCCTGGGCTGAACTGGGATAAAGCAATAATAAACTCAGGCCTCTGTAGTGCTTCATTACTTTTAAAAATGGGCCATCAGCATTGTTGGGCTTCAGACCTCCAAGCTCTGCTCTTTGCTCCTTGAATGGGATTATCTCTTTAATTCTGTTTTGTTTTCCCAGAAAGGAGAGAGAATGATGTTTTCTGCACAAATCTCTCTTTTTTTCATTTGTTATTCTATGGAAAGAGATTTGTACAAGCTGACTTTACACTTCTGGAGTTGCTGCTGTTGGTGCTGCCATCCCGGACCCCGCTGCCAGCAGCAGCAGCCTGGCCAAGACCAGGAACCACTGGCATCTTCTGGAATCACAGGCCTCTGTTTTAACATGGCTTATTTCATAGGAGAATATTTGTGACCCTGGTGGAAGTTTTTCATTACATGGATGCCTTATGATGATTGTCAAATTAAACTAAGCATTGTGACAAGTTCAGCCTTTGGGGCAGTTTTTTAGCGTCTCTGCTATGAGCTGTGTGGAAGAGCTAACTTGGTACATTGTCTTTGTTCTGTTCTTTTTTGAGGTGCAGCATAGAGGGAGTTTGGAAGCTATTTAAAAATTGCACAGGGAGAAGTTGGAGAGGTGGCAAAAGCAAATAATCAAAAGTAAATATTAATTTACTGTTACTACAACTGATGGAAACAGATCAGCTGTATGTTTGCATATACACCCATCAGAGCAAGGAAATACAGACTGACCCAGCCTGTTTCCTTTCTAAAGAGATCTAAGTGTTTCTTCTCTCATCATTTCTATGAAATCCCATCAAATTGCTTTTTTTTGTAAGACTGATTTTCTGAAACACAGAAGCAGAATAAGATTTGTGGAAAGTATTCCATACATCCTTCTTCAGGTACTTTGTTTCTCCTGTGAGCAAGGGGTGCATTTTTATTTTGGATGGACAAAAAATTGGCAGCAAGCTTGTAGAGATAATTCTTACTTTTGTTGACACAAAATAAATTAGTGCTTCAGGCTACTTTCTGTCTTGATTTGTTGTAGACTTCAAATTGACAGGCAAATAAGACTGTGATTAAATAGAAACTATTTATTTGCCTTATATCTGGTACGTTGATTTCTGATCTGTTAAAGTCAGATTAGTACAACAAATCATGTTTATTTAAACAGATGCCAAGAGATTGGGTTATCTTTTTTAGTTTGAAAATTAGATCATTTATTTCACTGCAGCCTTAAGCAGGACAACATGGGATCTAGAAATATCACTTGTGGAAGAGCTTGGAAGAGCCAAACCCTTTTAATAAAACTGGAATATTTCTAACTGAATTTTTTAGCATTTCATAGCCATGTTGGTTGATACATTAAATATAATTCTTGTTAGCTATAGTATTACTGTGTTAAGCTTGTATCAGTAATTTTTTTGTCAAGATACAGCACAATATCCTAACCACACACTCCATTAACCAAGAACAATTCCAAACATTGTGATTTAACTGAAACTCTTTCATGTTCTCGCACTGCAGTGACCTTGGCCATTGCCTTTTTCAGATAACACAGGACCTTCTGTAGATCTCAGCACATGTGCTGCACAGCTCACTTAGGTCAAATATACTTCTTTAGTCTGTTTTCCCTGTTTGTCCAAAGAAAAAACAACACAGTACAGTCAACACTTGTAAATCACATGACACTTGTTTTCACACATTTTACTGTAGACTGATAAAACCTGAAAGTCGCTATGACCACAGTATCAAACTGTATAAAAGAAACTGCACTAGAAATCACTGTGAGATTTATCAAGCCACTGATTTTATTGAAGTCCCAGGTAAGTTGGTTTAGCTGTTGATTACATGCATTCCTAAAATGCATACCTAATTTCTAGTTTGGATCTGTCTGGGTTCAGCTTCCAGCTCTGGAAGCTACTGCTTTGTGAAACATAAACTACTTAAACATAACGTAAACTTACCTCTTTCTTACGTTGGTAGTTCTTAATTCTTAAAGAAAACACATTTATTGATCTCTTGCTGCAAGGTATGTCTTCCATACTTGATGTATTGCTTTAGCTCTGGGATGGAAAATGATGTTTCAGCATCCTTTTGAAGTGGAAATTGCACACTGTTTCTCGGAAATTACCTCAAATGCTGCTGTATATTCGACATCAACTTAAAAAGAAGTTTTTATTAATATTGTGCATTCATCCTGTTTTTTCATGAATTTGGGTACCAATTAGAGTATGTCTGGACATGACAACCTGTTATAGATAAAGAAGTGTAGAGGAAAGCTGTTCCATATTCTGGAGGTGACTTCTCACTCTATATAGAGGGAGACTAATTGGTTGCAATAAATGATTGAGCATGTGTGAACACTTCCCCTCACTCCTCTTTGTGCATGCACCTTCTGAACTGGAATATTCAAGTCTTACACCTCAGATTTCTTGTCCAGAGAATTATGATTATATGGAACGTATGTACTCTGTGCCCCACAGGGAAGGTGTTCTAATATACTAGGGACAAGTCTCCTTCTAAAGGAATGGCATTAGTGGGTGTTGCATAACATTGCACACTCTCACCCAAAAACGTATTACTGAGATGCAAGGTCTTAAGGAAGAGTGGGAGGTGATAAGAAAGGGTGGGAGATGGGATATGATTTGGTGGAAAGTGTCAGAGGGATGAAGGGTGACATTTCAGGTGTATAATCGAGGGAAGCACCAGCTTTGTGCAGTTTCCAGTTTGGTGTCTTGTACCACCTTAATCTTATGTGCTGTGGTGGTTGGGCTGGAAGTTTGGAGCTGTTTGGGTGTGCCTGAGGTATTGAGAGAGATCTATAACCCCAAGCATCCCCTCCAAAATCTCCCTTAAGCAAAAATGCATTCAGTGCTGTTCCTCTGATGCAGCTCTGACCACTGTCAGTGGAGTGACATTGCAGGCACTAAGCCTGTGCCTTCCTAATTCTGGTATCAGGATCCAGAGAACTGGAAGGCTCCATTGTGAGCAGCTTCCACATGTCCAAATTTGCACAAACCAACCCACATGTTACGCCCAGCCACAGCTGTTAGATCACTTTTACTTGTTTCCCTGTCCTTGGGTGACCAGGAGTTGGAGACAAAAGCAAACACAGGCTTGATGAAACCCAAAACCTGAAAAACAATCCTGAAACTATCAAATACTATTCTAAAGGATCATCTTCATTCACATGGAAATAAACTGGCTATTTAGCTGGATGAAAATCCCTCTTAAAGTTTCTATAGCAATAGGACTCAGACTTCTTGGTGTTTGCTTTCTTCCTTTGCAAGGAGAGAGGAAGCACGTATGAAAAGTCGACTAAGAAATAGATTGACAAAAAGGCAAGTGTCATTTTGACTTAAAATATTATCTTCAAGACATCCTGTCTAAAAAGACCTGTGTTTCCATTTCCAGGAGTAGTTTAATTCAGCAGATTGCCAAGAGGCAACAGGGGAAATTCTCTCCTGCTTTTTTTCTCAAGAGTTCAGATTAACAGAAAAAAACATCAGCAGCTGCATAATGGATGATTTTGGCCCTTTCCAAACATGCAGTGGGATAAGGAAAGCATGTAAGTATCTAAGAAACAAAGATAATATCCAACTCTTTCCTTTTTCTAGTAACTTCATAAATAAATAGTTATGTGTTTAACTACTTAACTGTTGCAGGTTGGGCCTACTGTATTTACAGTTAGAGCTCAACACTCATCCTGCTTTCTAAAATCTGTCCTTTAATGGAATTTGTGCAGTTGTGATCTGTGATCGCTGTTTCCTAAAGAACGCAGGGGTGAACTCACACAGATCAGAGCCTCACTGTTCCTGACACAGAGGCCTTTTTTCCCCCTTCACTTCCCCAACAGAGCCCTCCTGTGTGGGCTCCCTCGCAGCCCGCACAGCTGCAGCTCCCGAGCCCCAGCCCTGCACAACAGGGGTCCTTATTCTTACTGCCAGCAATGTTTCTTCTGCTCCCAGAAGGGTCAAAACTGAATGTGGAAAGTCTGGTTTGTTGACTAAATTTGCAGTGTGCCCCTGTGTGTGTATAGTGGGCATGACCAAGGGGCAGAGCACCTGTTCTGTCAGTGGGTGGCTGGGCAGCTGCTGCATTACCTGAGAGCGTTCCCTTCTGCTCAGGTTGGCTTGAGAGGATGATTTCTGCATTCATTTCTGATACAGACCAGCCAGGCCAGTGTTTTCTGTGGATCTCTCTTGTTCAGACAACCCCTCTACCCAAGGACCAGGTGACATAACCCTTGGGCTCAAACACATCACAGGCAAGTGTGAAAAACATGCTTTTTGGTGAACACCACGTCCTCCCACGCTGGCTCAGCACTGACCACACCTGAGCTCCTTGGCAAACACTGATGTGAAAGGCTCAAATACAAAAAAGAAAGCAGGCTGTTCCAGTGTGCCCTGATGTGTCCCAGAACCCTGGTAATGCTGCAGCAGGTCTCATGGGGCCCTTATTTCTGCATTTCTGTCCTTTGTTCTGACCAAGGCAGTATTTTTAGGGCATTTTTTTAATGTCACTCACTGGTCAGGAGTGTCTATCAGAGTATGAGAAGTAATTTCTATGTCAGTTCAGTACTTAGACAACTCTATGGTGATAAACTATCCGAAAATGTGATCTTTGCCATTGTGCCGGGGAAGCACTTGGTGAGGGTCGGCAATTTCCCCGACAGTTTCTCTATCACGATCTTCATGAAAACAGTATTTGGATTCCTCTTCCTCTGCCTGTAAGGACAGCTCCGGTGCCCACTGCGCTGTCCTGCCCCAGCTCGTGCCCCGTGCGGGAATCCTGCCCCTTCTCCTTGGAATTCCCGACCGGGAATCCGCGCGTTCTGGCGGGTCCTGGGAACTCCCCTCGGGGTGGGCGGGGCCAGCAGGTGGCGCGCGCGGACGTCGCACTCGCTGATTGGTGATCGGGCCCGTCCGTCACCGCGGAGGGGGCGGGGCCGCGGGTGGCGGCGTTGCCTGGTAACGGGCGGGCCGGGCAATGGCGGCCCCGTGGTGAGGGGACAGCGGGGCCGGCAGCGGGGCCGGCAGCGGGGCCGGCAGCGGGGCCGGCAGCGCTGAGACCCCCAGTGGGGAGCAGGAGCTGCTGGGTGGGAGGATGTGTGAGCGGAGGGGCCCTGTAGGGGCTGGGTGTGGGTAAAAGGGTGTTGAGGGGAGCCTTGTGGAGAGGCTGTGCGCGGAGCGGGGGAAGGGGCGGCAGTGGGTGTGGGTCTCCTCAGAGAACCCCTTTCTGTTCCAGGGTGCTGGAAGAACCAGCAGTGTGGTGGTTCAAGGTGCTCCGTGATAAAATGAGAGGCTTTCCGTCCCTAAATAAGTCCGCCGTGTCTGTTTTGTTTCCCTGTTGCAATTCCCCAGTAACACTCGCTTCTGTTGCAGGGTTGTGCCTGGCGATGTAAAGTCCTAGGAATAGCCGGCAAAGCTGCGTAGGATTGTGTTGAAAATGCTGGGAGAGAAAAAGCAATTAATGGTGAAAAGAGACCTTTACACAGACCCCACGTTTCCGGCCAGTGATACCTCTATATTTTTTGATTATTGTACCCCTCTTGCCCAGTTCAGGGGGGAGATATCTTGGTTGAGACCTAAGGTGAGTTTTAAGATATAAAAGGCTGTGATTTGAGCAGAACTGGGCTTTCAGGTGGTAAATGCAATATAGCATTGAATGCTAATGGCTTGTGGGTGTTTTATTGTTTACAAATACAGAAGTGATAAAACCACTGTATGTCAGCGTTAGCAATACATGTTTATTACAGTTTATAAACCTGGGTGCTTATTTGTAGGTTTGATTTAAATCCTCTTGTAGAGATTTTAAATTTTAGGCACTAGTAGAAATTCAGATATTTTATTATAAATATGTTTCATTATGCAGATACTGTGCATACCAAGTTAGAACAGTGTTATGTCATTCCCAAATTTTTTGATATATTGCATAACTGTCTTGAAAACAAATAACTGGATTTTAGAATTTTTCAGAAGCATATTGCTTTTTTTTCCGATGGCTGATTGTTATCAAGAAAGAAAACTTTTAAGTTTGTAACTTGTCATATGACTTGTATTGCTTTTAAACTTACAGCTGGGTTGCAGAGCAAGCCATATGAAAGCTAAAAGCTTTGGAATGCATTTCTGCAGTGCACTCATTTAAAGTGAAGTATTTATGATACTGCCTTTGTGTGGAGAGGAAAAAAAGGGCTATAAAAACATAATAGAATTAAAAAGCATGTTGTCTTCAGTTGTATGTTCTGCCCTGCATCTGGGGGTGGCTGTAGGACAGCGATGGAGCTGCTGGGTCAGATGTGATTGGCAAAGAGTTCCCAGAGCCCAGAGTGCAGCTGCTTTTGTGCTTTACACCTTGGTTGCTGCTGGGGGCTGAGCAGTTAATTTCCATCTCTTGCAGTGTTTTTATGTAAGAAGAACCATTTAAAAACTCACTTTCAGATATGATTAAATGTTTAGGACTTTACATTTGAACTTACCCCTTTTGCTACCAACTAATCTCAATACTTAAGGGTATTGAGTATTGTGTTCAGTTCTGGGCCCCTCAGTTCAGGAAAGAGATTGAGGGGCTGGAGCGGGGCCAGAGAAGAGCAAGGAGGCTGGAGAAGGAACTGGAGCACAAGTGCTGTGGGGAGAGGCTGAGGGAGCTGGGGGTGTTTGTGCTGGAGAAGAGGAGGCTCAGAGGTGACCTCAGCACTGTCTGGAACTGCCTGAAGGGAAGTTCTGGCCAGGTGGGGGTTGGTCTCTTCTCCCAGGCACTCAGCAATAGGACAAGGGGGCACGGGCTCAAGCTCTGCCAGGGGAAATTGAAGTTGGAGAGCAGGAAAAAATTCTTTGCAGAGAGAATGTTCAGGCATTGGAATGGGCTGCCCAGAGAGGGGGTGGATTCCCCATCCCTGAAGGGTTTTAAAGTGAGATTGGCCATAGCACTGAGTGCCATGATCTGGTAAAGGGACTGGAGTTGGACCAAGGGTTGGACTTGATGATCTCGGAGGTCTTTTCTAACCCAATCCATTCTATGATTCTATGATTAATCTATTTTCATTTGCCCTAGGAAAAGTTTTTGCCTTATGTTGATTTGAAGATTTTTGCAGCTTGGGGTGTGCAGTTCAGTGTGGATGGTGTCAGCTCTGTCATAGTTCATCATAAGTCTAGCAAGGAGCTGATGAATTACGTTGTCTTTCACTTATTGGTGCTTCTGCTAAGGTTGCACCTGATGGTGACATTTGTGTACTAAAATTCATGTGGGAATTAGATTTAAGTCACACAAAGCACCTGCAAAGCAGTCACAAGACATTAATTTGTTATTGCTTGCTTAGGCTGTGTCTGCAAAGGAAACTTTCTAGATATAAAAATTCCCTTATTTTGTGAGAGGACTCTGGAGCCCTTCCAGTCCCTGAAACACAGACTTTCTTATAATGCCATGCAGGATTTGGCTTTGACTACTCTTCTTTTAATTTAGGACATTTGTGCTTCTCCTCGATTGTTTTCAAACAACATGCAGGATGTGCAAGTGAAACAAGGCATTTTGGGAGACTGCTGGTTCCTCTGTGCCTGTGTAGCTTTGCAGAAGAGTAAATACTTACTGGACAAGGTACAGAGAAGTTTTCTTCACCTGAGTGGCATTTGTGTATTGTTCTGAAGTCCAAAACTGCCATATGAGTATTGGTTTTGTTATGCTCAGTTTTACTGGTTTTGGTGTAATTTTTTCCTGTTTTTACTACAAATGGTTGATATTCAGTATATTTTAAACTTTTTTACATTTTATTTTTAAAAAATTTCATTTTTTGTCTTGATTTTGGCTTTTGCTCTCTAGGTTATCCCTCCAGGCCAGCCCAGCTGGACAGATGAGTCCTACCAAGGCTGTTTCACCTGTCGGGTCTGGCGGTTTGGGCACTGGGTGGAAGTGACCATCGATGATCGCTTGCCTTGCCTTGGGGGCAAACTCTGCTTTTCCCAGTGTCAGACAGAGGATTTGTTCTGGCTTCCACTATTGGAAAAAGCTTATGCAAAGTATGTGAACACTGTTACTGAGGAAGATAGAAGTACAATACTTGTGTGTCCCTTCTGCTTTCTTAATTTACCTGAGTGCTTTGGCCATAGATCTGCGTGTTGTTCAGTGTGAAATTCCTGGGTGGTTGTGGGGCCATCCTGGCTTGTGCAGAAGTTGCTCTTTAACTGTAGATCTGTAAAGTTTGTTTCTAAATGCATATGAGGTAAGATGGTCTTAGGGAGAGAATTCTGATGAAAAGTAAGAGTTGGTGTTTGTTAAGTTGCTGTCCATTACTCATGTAATTTGTTAAAGGAAGATATTTTACTAGGGGAGATGAGAGCTCAATGAAAAGCAGAAAGCATGCAAATATTTTCATGGAAAGCAACAACATTATGTGGGTTTATGCTGGTTGAGGCTCTGGATATGTGAGTTTCACTTCACTGCTCTTTTGCATAATTGGATAGTTTATTATTTTAACAAGAAACAACTGTAGTGTTAATGTATTTGAAAAGGCAGCTGTTTTATGGTTTATGACACATCCATATAAAAGCTGTCCAGATGGGCAAAGCGATTTGGAGACAAAGTGCACTGGCAAGACAGACATTTAATGTCCAAAAGAACTTGGTTGGAAGATTGTGTGGTTGCCAGCAGAGGGCAGAGAAGGACTTCAAGCGTGAAGTAATTTATTCAACTGTAGATACATTGAGCAGAAGTTGTAAAGCAGCAACATAATGTTAAAGCTTCTCTGTAGGTTTGAAATGTAATATTCTTTGTTTTCTGCCCAGATCTTACTGTTCAATCTTATAATTCTATTATAGTCTTGATTTCTTTTGCCATTTTTGCATTTGCTGCATCAGGTGGGGTAGTCTCTTGGTTTGCTTAGATTGTTGAGGGAAGTGCTGCTCTGGTTGTTTGTGCAGAATGAAAAAAGAAGTGAGGAAGAGGAAAAATGCTTTTTATTTATACAGAATGCTGTTAGTATATCATGAAAGATGATGCAGGGCATGGATAATAAGGTACAAGTGACTAGAAATAGACTACAGCGGTTTTAACACGGGATGGAATGGATTGTAATAGACTTCCCTTCAAACAGTGGAATATCTGATGTCTTACATACTCTTTAGGTGTTGTATTCTATACAAATAAAATAGTATGTTCTTTCTCTTGCCTGTTTTGGGATATGAGGAAAGGTGCAACCATGACTGTGGGATAGGGTGGGGTTGAAAATACCTAAGAACTGTGTTTCTTTAGTTCTGCTGTTTGTACAAACTTTTTCCTGTTACTTTTTATTTCTTATTTTTTTAATTAGAGTGCATGGATCTTATGAGCAGTTGTGGGCAGGACAAGTGGCTGATGCTTTGGTTGATCTGACTGGAGGAATTGCTGAAAGATGGACCCTGAAAGGGCCTGGAAAAAATGTGGAGAAAGAGAAGACTGGCAAGGTTTTGGAGAGAGCAGTGTTTAGAAGACTAATGAATCTGAAGGAACAGTGTGTAATAAGCTGCTCAGTCCTCAATTCCAGACAAGGTGATAGTAAAAGTAAATGTCTCTACTCAAAAGGCTTCAAAGCACAAAGCAGCCAGCAAATACAAGTGATAATTCTAGTACCATGCCAGTTTCATGGATAAATAAAAACTTGAGTATTTTACTGGGTTCAAGATGGAGGGTGCTTTTGAGGAGAGTGTTTTATATTTGATGCTCATATGGTCAGTTCTCAAAAAAAATGCACTCCCCATACCCCTCAAAAAAGCACCTCAAAACCAACCTTAAAAATTCCAGTGAATTTCAGCATGATGAATATGTAGGTATTTAAAATCAAGGAGTGGGTTAACAAGCGTTAAAGTTTTATTTTATTTCTATATTGTCACAACCAAAATGAGCCATTTGGGTTTTTTTGTGCTATTCTAATACAGATTTTTTTAAAAAATTTCCTTTTATCTCAAAATTCCCTTCTTTCACAGGATAGTTTAATGTCATTGTAAAACATAGAACAGGTTCTTTTGTTTATTTTCAAATGCTCTTCTTCTATTCAGGTTCAAGTGAAGTAGGAGAATTTCATGCCTTTATTGTGATAGATACACGGAGTATCTCTGAAGTGTCAGGCAGGGAAATCTTCCTCCTACGAATACGAAACCCCTGGGGGAGGCGGTGCTGGAAAGGGCCCTGGTGTGAGGGGTGAGTAGGTTTCTTTTCATGTGAAAAATCATTTCTGAAAGTTCTGAGGCCCAGAGCATATCTGTGTGCTGCACAGGCAAACCCTGCTAATGGTCTGTCATGGAGGAGAGAGACTGCACTGTGTGTGCAGAACCTTGGAGAGCTGGTAGTTCACACAGCTCATTGGTTCTGATGCTGAGAATTTTGATCTCCTAGTTCTGGTAATCTAAATTTTTTTGTTTATTAAATTGTGTCTTCTCATGGAGATAAACTTAAGGTATTGGTTTATTGTCTGTTTCTGATTTTTGTGTTCCTTTTCTGCTGTTCTGCAATTGATCTAAGTATCTTTGATTATGTTTGTGACTTGCAGTCACTCAGGTTTACTTGACTCTTCTCATGTAATCTTGGCTCAGTTGCAGAAAACAAGCTAAGCAGTATTTATAAAACAAAATATAGCAGAATGAAGGATGCTTATGTTTGTTGCTTCTGTGCTGTTATTTCTGTAGATAGGTATGAGTAGGAAAAGCTGAAACCAACTCCATATAAAGTAGAAATAAAGAAGAGATTTGTTAAAGGAAATGCAGAAATATGTGCAGCAGTTCATATAGCAAAGTAACAAGAATGAAAGGGCAGACCCCACTGGATTATTTTGAAAAGCATTAGCATGTTTTGTCTCTACAAAAGAACATGCAATTCTTGACCCACGGAGCACGTGTTCAGCATTAAAATATGGTAACAGTATGATGATTATATTAATAAACCTTTTTGTAGAAATAGATTTTTTCCCCCAAGTTAAAAAGATGGTGTAGTTGTATTAATTGAGACTTCCACTGATGTTTTTTGCTTTTGGTGTAGTTTTGGTTATACAATTGGTGTCTTGTAGTTTCTTTGCCAAACAGTAAGTTGCCATGTAGTTGCAAGAGGATAGTGTTTCATAGGGTGGCCTTCAAACCCTGTTTTATTCAAGTGCAGAACTCTTCTTTTTTGTTAGTGAAACAATGAAAAATACTGAAACTACTATCTTGTAAGGGCCCCTAACTAGTGAGGTGTTTAAATTCTTGGTTTATCGTGGCTTGCCAGCAGGTCCGTGGGGATAACCAGCTGCTCTATGCAAATGGCAGGTTTTGATGTACAGCATTAAAATTCTTTCAGAACAGTCACTGTGCAGCTTGTTTTACTTTTTTGTCACTGTTTTCAACAACTGTTAAAAATCTTTGTTTTGCTCTCATATGTCTGGCTGCACTGACTGTTGTAAGTAAAGCACCTATTTCACCCTGAGATCTGTAGCTTTGTCCAGTCAGGTGTTAGGTTGTTTCTGGGTTTTCTTTAATATGCTGACTTAGACTTTCTATGATCCCTCTCACTGACCATCAACGTGTGTGCAGAAATATTCAATGCAAATATTTGACAATAAAATTAAGAAAACTCTTCTTACTGTCCTGTTGCATAAGATACTTGGTAGAATATTGTTCTGAAACTCTGTTGGGCAAAGAGCTAATGTCAACTTTTGTCTTATGTGCAGTGGGGAAGGATGGAGCCAGCTGGATCCAGCAGCTGCTTCAGAACTGCTCTCGCAGATCCAAGAGGGAGAATTCTGGGTTGATGAAGAGGAATTTTTCAGGGAATTTGATGAGATTACCATGGGTTTTCCAATCAATGAGGAAGGACACCTTCAGAGCCTCTATACAGGTATGGTATGAGAAAATATCTTTCTCTTGCAAATTTTATTATGTCAATGGGAAGGACTGATTTGAATTGCAGGTTGGTCCAACTAGACCTTTATTTCTCTTTCTCAGTTTTTCCCTCACCTTTAGACCCATAGGCTTTTTCTGTCTCTGCTGGGAAGAACAGAAAGACAGGAGGAAATTGAAGCTTTGATGTTTCTCTGAAACCTGGTTACTTGCTATTGCTTGAGAGCTGAGTGTTCTCTGTCTAGAAGACTGTTGTTTTGGACAGCCCTGTGCTGTTTTGTTCTTAGTGGTAGATAGACTTGGGATTTCTAGAACAGTTTCTTGTTGTAAAAACATGTCATCAGTCTGCCATTAACAGCTGTGACATTAATTCTCATGCCTCTGAAAGTCTTGGTCTTGAATTTCTGCTTAGAGAAAAAAGTGTCAGGGCTGTGACAACACGTTTGGGCTGGGAAACCTCTGCCCTGTATCTGTTGTATGAGATTAAATAGCCTCCAGTGTCTGAAATCCACACCATATTTTTCTTATGTTCTTAGAGAAAGTGCTGTACCACTCACAGAATCTTTTTGGATCCTGGGTGAGAGGCCAGTCTGCAGGTGGCTGCCGTAACAACAGCAGCTTCCCTACCAACCCCAAGTTCTGGCTGAGAGTCTGTGAAACAAGTGAGGTGTGCATTGCTCTGCTGCAGAAACACAGGAAATACAGCACTGACTGGGCTGGAAGGATTCAAAACCCAACCCATTTAGCAGAGGAAAATCCATCTTTGACTGAAAGCATACAGGGGAAGAATTACCAGGCTGTGGGGTTGCATGTCTGGAAGGTAATATGTGAGTGACATTTTTCTTCTTGCAAGTAGAAGCTTTAAAGCATTACTGAAACATTTGAGCAAATTATTCATTTCCTGTGGCACTGATACAATTCAATGGGTCATGCCTTTTTGCATCTCTGATTTATGCTGGAATGGTTCTGTTTATCTCACAGATAATGTCTGTATAAACTCTTAGTGGACTAATACTTTCTTCTTATCACTGAGCACTTGGGATTGTTCCAAACATGCATGACATTTCAGGCTGATTATTTAAAGACCTTTCCTAAATGTACTTCTCCTGAATAGTAACTCTTCCTGCTCCTTCTTAATGTTCAGCTTATCTGCTGATACACTCCTTGTTTATTTTTGTAACTGTATACATGTTTAAAAATGTTTTAAAAAATGTTAGATAATTTTTAGTTTTATTAGAAACTACTCATTTTCCCTAAACCACCATGCATCATTATGCATCTGTTCTAGGTGGAGAAGAAACGATTTAACCTTCCAAAGACCCTCTCTGCTCCCCCAGTTGTAGGTACCGTCTGCCATTCCTACGACAGAGAAGTCCATGTGTGCTGTGACCTTTTGCCTGGTTTTTATCTTATTGTTCCCAGCACTTTTCTGAAAGATGCAGTAGGGAATTTCTTGCTTCGTGTATTTTCAACAGGAAAGATCTCTCTCAGGTGGGTTTAAAATAAAACCGAACATTTCTTATGGTTCTTGACATAAAAATATGAGGTGTAGCATGTGAATGTTCAAAATACTTTTAAGGGTTGTGCAGGTTGTCAGGTAACAGCATTGTTTTGTCTTTGAATTCGTGTAGGTAGTGCTCTAGTTCCTTGTTTTTGTCATGAACCTGCTACTGCCTCTTGTTGAAACACTAATCAGAAGTAGCCAGATGAGTAGCATCTTGACTCTAAACTGCAGCTTAGTGCTATATGCAGAGGCAAAGTGTCCTGTTGACAATGTGTTTAAAAGCTGTTCAGATTTTTTTATATTCTGGTAGTACACAGGTTTTATACATTTTAGTTTCTTTTCTCTCTTACATTTGATAGTGAGCTAAAGCCACCACCCACAGATGCTGCTCTCTGCCAAGAACTCCCAGCTGGTGAATGGGAGACAGTGCAGCTGCATGGATGCTGGAAAAGTGGGCAAAGTGCTGGAGGCAGCAGGAACTTCCCCTCCTTCCATACCAATCCCTGCTTTCCCCTCTCCGTCCCTGCAGGACCAGGCAAAAGCAGCGTGAAAGTTACACTCCGTCAGCACTGCCAGGATAGCAAGTGTTGTCCAATAGGTTTCCATATTTTCCAGGTGAGGCTTCTGGTCAGTTTGATGGCTCATTTGCTCAGGGTGAAGCTAAATCTGTCAGTGTTCCTTGCACTTTGCAAGGGACTTGCTGCTTCCAGGAGAAATGGGGGCTGATCCTGGGAAATAATTCTCTTGAAAAACATGGAATAACTACATAATTACATAGCATAGTAACCAGCTAATTGGTTTCACTGAATCCTTACAATATTCTAAATTAGTTTTAGAAATTATGAACTCTTTTTGAGGATTTGCAAAGAATTCTCAGTGTCCTGGGGATTGAGGACCAGATCTTTTGGTCATTATGAAAACTTACTTTCTTCATGTTTAATAATTATTTGTCCATAGGCAAATGATGCTGGATCAAAAGGACTGTGATATCTTGAAACAAAACAACATATGATTTGATATGGACAGTTACAGGTTCTACACAGGCATGTGCCAGTGCTCAGTTACATAAAAGTAGCCTGAGAAGCTGCTGGTTAGGTAACTGTTTTGCAGAGAAAGCCACCTTTACTTCTAGAAAACATGCTTAAAAAAGGTGTTGCTTCAGTGAAAAGTCTGGAGTTGAGCATCAGAAGTGATCACAAAACTTCAAATATACAATATGTGAAGAAAGACATATGCCTGTAGGAGACAAAGGTGAAGTCTAATATGAATTTTTAGTGCAGGAAAGGCCACTAGAAGGAGGAAGGACACAGTCTGTTCGCCAGATCCATGAAGTGACAACCAAGTGCATTAGGCTGCAGCAGGGAAGACTGAGGTTTGACAACAGAGAAAGCTTTAGAGCTGTGTGAGTAGTGGGTTGCATGAATTGTCTACAACCATCCTAGGAATGATTCATCTGTACTTAATACTGCCATCTGGGTTTTCTGGAAGCCTTCCCATCCCTCTTCTCTCTAGCTCTGTACAGCAGAGTATCTGGAGTGGAATAGAGATGGACCATACTATGCTGTGTGTCCTAGGAGTGAAACATTGTAAGACTGAAATAGATGAAAAGGGAGGCATGTTTGCATTCTGTTTTTTGCAGGTGCCTAACAGCAGCTGGAAACCACAAACAACTACTTTTCTACACTTGGAGCCACTGGTGAGCTGTGTTCCCCATTGCTATTCCCAGGAAGTAAGCAGACTTTGCAGCCTTCCTGCAGGAAGTTATGTCATTATACCTTCTACATACTTGCCCAATACAGAAGGAAATTTTACAGTGGTCATAGCAACCAAAATAGACAGGTAAACTTATGTTGCCTTCTATTTGCATTTCTATTTCAGTCTTTTTCATTCATGTATTGCAGGATGTTTGGAAACAATAACTGTAGTAACATGTTCTCACTTGATGGAATTTTTTTAAAAGTCTTCTTCTACTGTTTTGTTTTCATGCTCTGCTTACCACTTTGATTATGTTGGAAGAATGACTGAAAAAAGAAGTATTTGTTAAATCTGCTTGCTTCAGTTGCTGAGTAACAGGTGTCCAGTGCTGGAGAAGATGGCACTAAAGCAACTAATTACACGCCATATCTACATGTTAGGATTCATGTTGAAATTTAACTGAGATTTTTAATAATCAGCATTGTTTTTGAGAAAATGTGATGAGTAGCAAGCCTTACTCCAGGTGGTGTCTCCTGATGTAAATAACAACAGGATTGCATCTGAGTTTTGTGGCTTCCATAAGATTGCAGTAAGATTCTATAGAATTATATCAAGATTCCATAAGGGAAAGGATTGGGAAAAAAGCCATATATAAGTCTTCTTTTTTGGAAGTGGGATAAATAATTGATATTTAGAAGATACCTCAGTGCTTTGTGCAGAAATAAGTGTGGTTTGGGTTTTCAACAGGAAGCGCATTCACAGCCAGGAGACGCTTGGACAAGTATTGCAAGAGGTAAGGAGTACATTTTGATGGATATGTCTTGATATATTCATTCCTGGTGTCACCATAGATCTGCTTACTTTAATTATATATCATATCCTTCCTCCATTTGATTTGCTGTGATATTACTTTGTTATCCTACAAATTCTAATTCTGAAATACAACTTTATAGTGTTGTAAAGACTTACAAAAACACAGCAAAAAGAGAAGATCAAACAGGCAATTCAAAGATTAGCTTTCACCACTCTAGAGTTTAGTTTTTTATTTGCTTCCTTACAACCAACCCATTTGCATCCTACCATTATAGTCCTTCCCAGTGCGCAAGCTGTTCTGATCAAGTTAATACCAGCTGTTTCATATTTGGCTTTGTGTTTTGCTGGATTAGATATGCATGTAATATTGAAGGGCTGTATGTGAATGCTGAGTAACTAATAGAGAGGAGAACTTTGAATGTATTTTAACAATTGTTTAAAAATAAGGGAGTTGCATGATGAATCAAAGCATGCCCCTGATAATACTCTGCTTATTAGGTGTAATAAGAACATCTGGATACTTGGGTCTTTCCTTTTGAGGTCCAAACAAAACAAAAATGGTAGGAAAAACTTTTCATCCAAGGTTAGAACTGGCTTACTTATTTTCCTAGTCTAGGTCATGTTGACCAATGGCTACATTTTGTCCTTAAAACCACACAAGCAGTAGGGATTTCGTGTGCTTCCCAAAAATGGGCACAGACTTTTGTGTACTTTCCACATAGTTGTTGTTGTTTTAGTATTTAGGAGGTGAAGTATGTAATGAAAATCCTTTCTTGCTGTTGTTTGGGAAATAAAACATTGTAATGCCATTATATCAGAAGGAATCCATTGAAAGTTATGTTTCTTACATTCCTTGAAAATGGAATCAAGGGAACAAACAGTTTAGATTTGTAGGGACTTGAAAGCTTCAAGAATCTGGAAATTGCAGTTATAATTTTATTATTAGTGGCAGAAATTAATGTCTGAATCTAATCTCCAACAGCATGGGCTTTTCTGAAGAACACACTTTAAATCAATCTGTGCTTTTGGGGTTTAACTTCTCAGTGGGGCAGACTGCCTCGATCCCTCAGGAGTTGTGCTGGTGGTTTCTGAGGGATGCATGACAACAGCAGAGCTGGATGTCAGTGTATTTTTCTAAAAGTTTGACTGTGTTTTCTAATTACTGGAGTGATGGAATTTGTGATTTTTAAAGATTTTTTTAAATGATATTGCATGGGAAAAGCTTGCATTTTGTTCTTAATTTCTAAATCTTTCTTGTCTCCAATTAATTTTAAATACTTATGAATTCCTTCTTGATAAAAAAATACCTCATGAAATAGCTTTTTTTTCTTGTATTGCTCATTTTCCTATAGATTTCCTTTACAACTGTGATGAAAAGGTAGCCTGGAATTCTCATACTGTTTCAAGAAATATTGGAAAGCCAAGGAATGCCTCACCTCTTGCTGTTCTTGGTTTTACATGAAATAACAAGAAGATGCCCTTAGTCCAACTGTTTTTCATTGGTACCAACTGTCAGGCTACAATGACTTCTTAGCAAAAATACCTCCTTTAATCACATACACTCTGAATCTTTGTTCTTCCCACTCTTTTAGAACAAGCATTGTACAGCAAATTATAATGTACCTCAGTTCTTCAGAAATACAGGTGAAGAACATGTGCATGTTTTAATCCAGTTTTGGAAGAAAAGCAGAAAACCTGTGCAAAGCCAGGTTGGATGGAGCCCTGAGCAACCTGGTCCTGGGGAAAGTGTCCCTGCCCGTGACAGGGGGTTTGAACGAGATGATCTCTAAGCTCCCCTTCCAACTACAACCATTCTATGACTACAAAATAATATTTTGTGAAAAAAAAGTTATCAACCTGACAGAATAACTTCAGGTGACTAAAGGGGTAAATGTGGAGTAAAAACTCAAGTAGAACATACCTCAAGAACCATCAAAATACACTGGAGTAAAGAAAGTCCAAGCTTGTATCTGATACTGCCGGTCCTGCTGCTGAGCACTTTGCCTTGGCCCTTGATGGAACCACACAAATGGTGTATTGAAAGGAGACTTTTTTTGGTGAGTTTTTCTTTAATGAACACCAGAACAGAAAAAGACAAGACTTGAAAACTTTCAAACTATCATGTCAGACTGCTTTTGTAAATCTGTAAGAATGTGTTTTATGCAAGATCTGCCCTCACTGTAAGAAATACCAAGTTTAAGAGATTTTTCTTAATTTATGATTGAAAGAATTTCTTATTAAAGCAGGATTTTTTAAATGTTATATTTTCTTCAATAAAATTGAAGTAACATTGAAAGTTTTGAAATGGCTTTTATTAAAAAGGTGAAAAAGTTAAATTATATTGTTTGCATTTGTTCTGTCATAGTAAACTTTACAGTGTGGGGTTTTCACCAAATGGGACTGAAAAATTGGAAAGATTTGAGAGGAGAATCAAGTCTTCCATTAGTTTTATGTCTGAGAAATATGTAATATTCTACTTCTACTTTTAAGTATATCCTGCCATAATTTATGCTGGCTCCTTTTGAAATTTGAAATTGAAATCTTTTAGGATACTTGCAGCTGAATTTTAAATGCTCAAAACCTTCCACATCTGTTTATGGGGAGAAAGAACAAAAGAAAACACCCTGAGTAATAAATCACTACCATGCCTGCTTTAACTAATGTTGACTTTTTAATTTATTTTCTTAATTTCTTGAAAGGCTGTTCCTTTCTCTTCAACTAGGAAAGGATTGGACCATACAATAGTATTTCTAAAGAGAAGAAGGAAGGTTTCGTGTAAGCGTGTGGGCTTGAGTTGTGGTGAGAAAGGAATTGGATGCTGAGGAAGTAAAAACAGGTGTAAGGATTTCTAAATGAACCAGGGTTATGAGAGACCCCATTCTGCAATCACCTCTGTGTGAAGTTTGTGCTGCACTATATAATGCTTGTGGGAGTGTGAAAGGAAAAGGAGTCAACAGCCAAGTGTGTGTACTCTGTCACCTTCTGCAAAAAGATATAAGAAAAGACCTGTGAACTCAGAGGAGTAATAGCTACTCAGAGGAGTAATAGCTACTGAAAATTTTCTTTTTAGGCATCCTTTCTGCATCAGAACGTTGTGCCATTTTAAGAGTGTGACAGAGCATATATGCAGAAAACTGCTTGATACAGGTCACTTCTCTGAAATCCTACTTCTAATAAATTCCTACCATGAGTGTGAAAGTACATTTTTTAAAAAATATATTATTGTGTATTTGTATGTGCCTGAGACACGATTATATGAGCTTTGGCAAGTACACTTATTTTCATTTCAAAAAGTTCAGTACTTGAGGTCAGACCTCCTAAATAAAAACATTTCATTAATTTGCTATACTGAGCTACCTGCATTTGAGTACAATTGAGATAGTGATACGTGTTCTTAAAGGATCTGCAGTTACTGACAGGTTGAAGTCCCTCTGCACTGTGGTATGTTGCAGACTAGCGTGGAATAGCACAGAGGTTGTATGGATGTGGCTGCAATATTGCACCCAAAATATACCCCAAATTGATTTCCTTTACCCCCTCAGGGAGCTGGAATGTAAATGCCCGAAGGAGGCTGGCAAAGAAGATGAACAGTTCAACTCGTGCCATCTGTTCCCCCAAACAGACACGGTGCCCTGCAGACAGAACCACAAAGAGATAGTTGTACATAGTTAAGTTCTGTAAAGGAACTTCACACAAACTTCTGCTGAGTTCCATAATTCTGTTAATGTAAGACAGTTATTTCCTTTTGTAAGGAGAGAAGATGCTTTTGGAGCTGGGGGAAACATTTAACTGAGAAATTGTATGTCAAGTGTTTGGTTTGGTGTTTTAGTTGGTTTTGTGTGGGGTTTTTTCACCCCTGGAGCATGTATGAGATTTTTCCTTTTCATTTTTGCTTCTTACTCAGTGGGAACCGTGAATTGCTTCTCAGTTAAGCCAGAATTTAAAAAGCTTCAGATAATTCAGTCACCTTTGGTTGTTGAGCAGGGAGGGCTGGGGCATTATGGGATGCAGTTCTGAAGCCAAGAGAAGGATATAATCAGGCTTTCTTCCACAGAAATTCAGAAGGATATATTGGGTCCTTGTAGCCCATGATCTCAAATGCTGTCAGAAGCAGTTACGTGAGCCAAGGGAGTGAAAGGTACAGTGGCATGTGTGGTGATGGATAGACTCAGTGACTCATTTTGGCATATTGTTTTCACAGCATATATGAGGATATCTATCTATTCCATCTCCCCCAACAACAACAACAAAAAAGATTTTCAGGATATATAAATACTTGGATTATATAAACAGAAAACAATCAAGGCAAATTAAAAAAAATGTTCCTATGCATGGATTGAAATGATAACCCAAATCTTGATTCCTGTGAACTAGCGGGCATTTGATGAGTGAAGGAGGTAATACGCTATGTACCTGTTTTGCAAAGAGGAATTTAGGATTTACGGACAATTTAGGCACCTGATGCTAGATAATTACTGTAGGATTTGGGAGACTGAGGTTTGGTTTGCTGCTGTATCACAGATTTTCTCTCTATATGTTGAGAAGTCGTATTGCTTTTGTCATTGGGCTTTCTGTTTGTAAGGTGAAAATAAATCAGTGTTCTGATTTGAGGGTATTACCTTGAATTAAAACATGAGGAATCAGGAAGTTCAGATTCTTTTATGGTAGGAACTGTACATACACCAAGAAGAGCACTGTGTCTCCTGGGCGTACTTATCCTCTCTTTAAATGTATCAAAATTAAAAAATGCAAGACAATATTTGGAGATCTCACAGAGCAGAAAACCTGACTTTAAATCTTTGTGCCAAATACATTTTTATAAATGTATGGTTTTAAAATTTTAGAACTTAGAAATTGTGTTTTTAATCTTGCTGCAAGACACAGCAAACAGGAATATTCAAGGTGGGGGTGTTACCTGCTGAGAAAGGTAAGAATGCCTCTTTGTTCACAAAGTTGCCATCCAAATCAAGGAAATGGTCTGGGTTGAACTTCCAAGGGGTCTCCCAGTGCTCAGAGTCATACACCACAGAGTGCAGATTTGGCAATACAAGTGTGCCCTGCAAGAAGCAGTAGAGTTTATATTTTCCATGTATGATTGATTCTTTTTTTTCTTATTTTCCTTCTCTCTAATAGATAATCTGCCATCCTGTGCCCACAGCCCAGTTTTTGGGTTCAACTTGGCGTTTTACAAAGACACATCCTGTTGTACCTTCTGTTTGTCATAACCTAATGTATGTTTAGCTTTGTCTATGTTATCTTCTGTAAGGACTACTGAAATGTTTTCATATCTAAGCTGGAGTGGAGCTTGGTTTGTTTTAGGTGCTTGCCAGACTAATCATAAACCTTCCTGTTTGGTTTTTGTACTCTTCACTCTTCTGTCTATGACACGTTGCCACATCCTCTGCAAAGTTGGGAACTTGAGAAGAACTTTAGAACTTTTAGAATTTCATATCATATAAATCCTGACTATTAATAGCTCAAAGCCTTAAGAAACACGTACCTTTTTAATGTGAAAGCCCAGCAGAGTTGTGTTCCTCACACACTGCCGAGGGACCCCCACAGAGGTAACGTTGCTGTACCGCAGAGCCTCGTGAATTACCGCGTTTGTGTACGGCAGCTTCTTGCGGTCCTCATAGCTGATGGGCTGGGAGGGGTCCACAGCAGCCTCTATCTCCCTTTGAACCTTTTCTGCACAGAGACGTGAAAATATTTTAACTGTTTTCCTTCCTTTTTTTCTCTGCAGATTTTTGTGTGAGAATGTCCAGGACTGGGGAAATAAATTATGTTTCTATGAAACACATTGGCAGGTGATTTTACTGCTGTGTTGGTTTCAGTTGACCAAGGAAGTTCATATCCCTAAAGCAGAGGATGACACATCCTACTTGGTGATGAGGATAATACAGTTCAGTGTTTCAAAAAAAGGATTAAAATTTTGAAATTACAGATGTAATTTCTGTTATAAGTACACATCAGACCAGGCATCTTTTAAAAACTTTTCCACTTGGAAGGTTAGGAGGAGGCTAGATTGCCTGAGAAATGTCTTTAACTTGTTATCCTGTCTTGCCAACCCCTTCTTGTGAGACAAAACAGTAGCTACTACTAATTTCTGCTAGTGTTGCTGGTGAACTGGAGGGAAAAGCACTTGTTTGTTTCCTTTATTAACTTTCCTTTTTCTAGATCTCAGTTGTTGATGTACCACCATTCATCTCCATATTTAAGGGTTATTTTGATGTATTGTTAGTGATTGAGCTAACACACTAATAATATCTGTTATGATGTTGAATGAAATTCTCTCTGATAATGATTTTGCTCACCTTGTATTTCTGGATGTTGTACCATATAAAGCAATGCCCAGAGAAGGGTGGTGCTTGTTGTTTCTGTCCCTCCCAGCAAAAGATCAACCACAGTCTGAACCATATTGTCTTTATTGAACGTAGAAGTAGGGTCATCTTTGGTCTGTAGGATATATTCACAAGAAGATTATGAAGTGGATAATTCCATATATTTCATCAGTCATGTAGAAATTGTCATTGTTCTATGAAAACTGCAGGCCAGTAAAACAAACTTCTTCAGTGCTAGACAAATAAAGTGTGCATGTAAAAATTCTGTGGCAGTTACTGGAACGAAGTGTTTGTAGTAGGCATTGAGGCCAAGGAGGGGATAGTGTGATAAACAAATACTTACTTTTGTTATTTGAGCCAGGTAGAAGTCAATGAGATCCTGTGGGTCACCTGCCTTCTGTCTCTGATGGGCCTGGACCTCCTTCATGACTAAACTGTGCATGAAGTAATTGTATGCAAACACTTTCTGATGAGGCCCTGGGAGATGGTGCATAAGCCACGGGAAAGCATCGTACAGCTGTGGGTTTAGACAGGAAGAAAGGAATATCAGCTCTTTTAAACTGAATTCTGATTTCCTGATAACTCTGTGAAATCACTGCAACACAGCGGCTCTGAATTAGGGTGAGAGGCAACAGGCACAAGTCAGAGAGAGGTTAAATACTGAGAACATGATTATATTTTACATTTTGGATGAATATCTACTAATGCAACAGGTGTTCTGAAAATGAGTGAATTGGAGTAATTGAGGGTTGAATCTGGCTCTCAAACAGATTTTCTTAACCTCGATTTTTTCACTATAATTTTTTAAAGGCATCTCTTTATGGAGAACCTGGTAATGTTATAGAACATTAACAGTGTTTCAAAATCTGCACAACATAAGCAATAGACAGGCTTCTAAGAACCTAAAAATATTCTTCTTTATGCGATGAGATTGTAACCTGTACCTTATAGGAAGCTCAGAATAACTCAAGGTCTTGGCAGTAATATGAATTAGATGAGAAGCAAGATATCTTCTCAAAAGAACGGGACCTTGAAGGCTTAGTTCTTGTTAACTGCCATTCTGTATTTGCAAGACTAAATTAAAATTAAATTTTAGAAGATGCTTTCATTTTAAGAATCTTACACAGTATTCTGCAAATGATTACTCATTGGAAATCTATGATGATCTAGGGTTTAAATTTCAGGATATGTTTACAGACATAAAGAAGGATTATAAGGGAATCAGGACATATACAAGATATATATTAACTTATTACTTCACAGTGGCTCACAGAAAGATGGTATGGAAATGTTTGGGAATAATTGTCACATTGTTTTGATTTATCAAGTGCAAATGTACTTAAAGGAATAAGAACAAGAAAATTAAATTCTTACCCTGCCCCAGATGGTAGCTTGAAAGTAGATCACAAAATAAATAGCTTTGATAAGTTTACTGAAAGATTCATCATCGCTGGAGAAGCGATGCCCAAAAACAACAGCACAAATTATGTTTGCAATGGCATGGACGATGGAGGTGTGGGGGTCAAAAGGTTTGCCTGTGAATGCAGGAGGTGCTGTGAGTACTTCTGAACAGAATACAGCAAGAAAAACAAGGAAGACTTTAATGGTAAAAGTAACAGGGTAGCAGATTACTTTACTTTGACATAAATTTCACACAAGTGAACCCTCGTTTAAGACATATTAACTGCATGAAATGTAAGTGCAGGGAATCTTAATTTTCAATCTGCTCTTTACTCTTGTAAAATACAGTGATTATTGATTTTGGAAAACAAACATTAAGTCTCTTTTCCCTTCTTTGACTTGTGGTCTGGGTTGTATGGAAACAAAAGCAATAAATTGGAACATATTCCTTAAAATCTGGAGGCAGATATTTAAGTTTGGCTATTAAAACAAAAAAACAAACATACCCTCTCCTCCAAAAAAACAGAAAAAAATATTTTAGAGTTTTATTTTCTTAGTTGTGTTGAAATGACTTGTCTCCTTTTGGTTTTCAAGTAACAGCTTTACAATTCAATCATATTTTTTTCCCCACAGACTGAAAAGGCAAAGCTCAGAAAATGGGATGGAAAATAGCCCCCATTGAAAAGGATTAAATCCAGGAATCATAAATTTAAGTACACATTTCAGTGGCAGGGACAGCCTTTGAATTATACTCCCATGGAAAATAGATCCCTGACTTCAGGCTTTTGGTCATTCTTGCAAAGAGTAAATACCTTTATTGAGTTTAAAATTGAGGGAGGATTGCTTGGAAGGTGAGCACTTGGGCTGTACAGGGACTTGGGAGAGACGTTTCTTTCATCTACATTTTAAAGATGTGTGAATATGTTGCTCTTGGAAGAGAGCAACTGGTCCAAAGACAGTTGGAGAGAGACCTCAGGCAAGCTCTCTGTGTTTTCACATCAGTATGGGACACAATCTGGGTGAGGGATTTGGCTGCTCAGAATATTTATATTTAATTGCTTTATTTTGGCATCTTGCTAAAATTCAATTGGTTTCTGTTTCATCCAAACCCTAGAAAAAGGTTCGTTGGACAACTTAGTGATACATTCCTTGTGTTGAGGTTCTTTCTCTGCCAAATCCCAAAGTCTGCTGTCCTAGAATGACTCTCAGCAGGTCACGCATTCTGTATTTTATGGAGGAAAACATAGATTTTTCTATACTCCTTGAATGTAAGAATTGTTACCAGCTGTCCCCAAGACTGTGTTGATAACAAGTATTTTTTAAACTATCCTTATTTTAAAAAACAATTTTATATTGCCCACTGTGCAGACAAAACATTTTTTGCAAAGAATGCAGTTAAGAAGCCAGTGAAAGTCCTACTAATAGGAAAAATATCTATATTATTATAAAAAATGTATTGTGAAACTTTTACCACCGCTAATATTTCAGAAAAAGCTCTAAATGTTGTTCTTCTAGTGAATTTACCTTTTGTGTTTGTGAAGATGTCCACAAGGTGACAGGCCTCTGTTTGAATTTGATGCTCCAAACTGTTCTTACCAAGTGCCAGGCTCCTTATAATGGTCATGCCAAAGCGTCTCTGTTGCTTCCAGGTGTGGCCGTTTGTCAGGAAAATACCTGGAGAACACAGGAACATTTATTTCATTGCTAGGAAGGCAAAACCTTTTCCTGCAGGAGGCAAAATTGGATTTAGATGAGGTTATATTTCACTAAGCAAATACATCAGTTTTAGATTCTGAGTTTTAGTCTCTAACTGAGGATTTTATGACTCGCAACTGCTTGTAAATGTGCCCTGGAAACTGAGTGGTGGTGGGTTTTGGTAAGGACAGAACAGCTTTGTCTGCATGAACAGTCTTCTGGTTCAGAAGTGACACAACTGAAGGGCAACTTCTCCAGGCAAATATTCCTTTGGTCTATTGGGAAGGAAAAAAAGCCAGTGGCATGCTTTATAGGAGAAGAAATTTGGTTGGTTTTTTTTTTCCTTTTATTAAGATGCTTAGCTCTGCAAGGAATCTTTCTGCAGTGAAAGCCCAGTTGTGCCCTGGTACAGCAGTAACTGAGGTGTATGTGTAGGCACAGACAGCACCTTCCTTCTTCACACCTTGTTCCTATTTCAGTCTGGTGTAACACCTCGTACCTTTCTCGCCCATCATGTCCCTGTAGAATGGGGTGAGAGGTCTTCCAGAAACTTCCTCTGAGTGGGTGACAAGGCCATCTTTTACTGCTTTGTATCCATTCAGTACAACCATAGGTGTCTGTCCCATCCACAGCGTGTAGATGTTTCCATAAATATTGGATAACTAAGGGGTTAATAACAGGAAATTAGTAACTTTAAACCAGGAAAAGCGTACACCCAAATACTGATTTGTTTAAGAGTTTTCTGTAGTTGTAACTAAACCCATCTGCTGCCATCAAATTGAATTGCAGGTTTTGGAAATATTTATCCTTCTGTTACTAATATGATTTGGGAAGAGAAGATAAATGTTCTTTGCGGAATAGATACTGAGGATGTCCCTCAGAAAACACCTCTGAAAATTTCACAGAAGCAACAAATTTGCTCTGTCAGCCCCAAGTCAAAGAACAAATGAATGCAGGCAAAATCTCAGAGCTTTTCTGTTTATTTCATTAATGAACCAAAATTATGGTAGCTTTCATGCCTCTGATTTCCAAAGACAACAAAAAATGTTTTTTGCATTGTTTCCTATAGCTTCCACGTGATTTTTCTTATTTTTCTCTATTGTCTTTCCTCAGATCATGCTTGTATTTTTCCTTGAAATAATTTGCAGCAAGTTCCTTACTTTTTAAGACTAGCTCTAATTGTCTTACAAAGCAGATATGCTGCAAACATTACAGCAATCAGTTTTTCCTGCTTTGTTTTAGAGATCTGTTTCCTGCAAACAAGAAATCTTTTTGCTCTGCAAATAAGGAAGAGTCCATGTGTAGCATATGTTTGGTCTTTTAAAGGAGATGGGACCACTTGTGGCCTGGAGATGTTCCAGTGACAGTGACAGGGAAGGGAAAAGCTCTATTAGAGGTGGCTTACAGAGCTGGGTATCAACACAGAATGAGACTGTCAATCCCCTATGTGGGCCATTGACTTAAGAGTTGGACTTGATGATCCTTGTGGGTCCCTTCCAACTCAGAATAGTCTGGGATTCTGTGATTCAGTGAAATAGCATTCCATGACAGTGCTTGTGATAATGTAACCAAAAGATAGAGAAAACAACAAGGAGTAAAGCAATTGTGGTGTTTATTATTCAGAAATATTTTTAATAATGCAGGGTCCTTGGAGTATTTGAAATTGGCTAATAATCAAGCTTGAGTTTTTTTAAAAAAGAACAGTTTAGACTGTTCCTATGCAATGCACAATATAAGTTAAAATAGGTTCAGACTGATTTTCAACCATAGAGATAAACAAATACCTTAGTGAGAGTTTCTCGATGAAGTTTGAAGTCCAGCAGCCACAAATTTCCGATGATGGGGAGGGGAGCTGGTCCTGGAGGCAGCTGGGTACGTATCCATTGCAGCTTTAGGAACTGCAAAATCAGGAGACATACTGCTAGAGCTACAAAAATCTCAGCAACCCCCAGCATCTTATCACAATTGTAACTTCTTCCTGGGGTTTGGCTTTTTTTTGGTCTTTTTCTTAGAGTATGACTTCCTCTGAAAATCTGGATTTCTATAGATGAGTTTCTTCTACTGAATCCAAACTCTTTCTAAGAATATATGCCTGCTGTAGTCATCTGTCTTGGACAATCTAAGTTTTCCTGAGCTGAAGTCCTTAGAAAAATGAAATATGTGATCCTTTGTGGTTAGCCAAGCCCCACCCACTCTTTTTTTGTGATCTGGAATTGTGATGTTTCTTTTTTCACTTAGAATTTTGTTTCCTTCTTAGTCTTGATATTGGGTCTATGTGCCAATTATCAACATTATCCAAGGTTAATAAAGAGTCTTCCATAATGGTATCACCTCAAGCAGTTTCCTGTAGTTCAACATTATTTTTTGCTGTTCTGAAACACTACAGTTATTATGTGTTTTTTTTTAATAGAAGAAGAAGAAGAAACATCTGTACAATACCTGTGTGTTAGGATATGGTCTCTGAGAAGAAAAAGAACTGAATTCATGCAGCATTAAAGATAAATTAATGTGTTTAATAACCAAAATAGAGGCAACTTAATAATTAGGTGAGTATCTGCTTTCCTCTTATTGAATTAGAGATTAAGTTATTTGGAACACTAGGGAGAGAATACTTTTCTGTCTAGCAGATTGTTGGGTGTTTTCTAATTTTTTCATTTGTTTTTAAATGCTAAGTGTTAAACTCTTCTGGTGCAAATTTTGGAAGTGAAACAGTGCATGGGTTCTATTTGGTCTTTGGAAAAGAACAAATGAACGGAAGAAAGAAGCAAAACTTTTAATCTTTACTGATTTGTGGACCCCATAAGCTTTCAGGACAAGTTTGTACCAATGTGTAGCAAACTTTAGCTTAAGAGACTTTATATTTGCTGATATATCACATTTGACTTTTTGACACTTGGTTCAAGAACTCGGCTAATGCTATGATATGTCTTCAAGCCTGTATAGGAGATTAAGGGAATCCATACAATTGCACAAGTTGCCTGTTTCAAAATTTCATCATAATCTCTCTGAGCAGACTTGCTAAATTTTCCAGTCTCCAGTTTTCAGCTCAAAAAGTTTCAGCAAGATCAGGGTTATTGATTGGACTGAGTGTACGTCATGACCATGAAGTAGAAAGGTTTGAATGTTATCTATGGGCTTCTTAAGAGCTGAGTTAAACTTCAAGAAACTGAGAGTTACAGGTGTGGACACTCATTTCAGTTGGGTTTCTAATGAGTTCAATTTTCTAGTGTGTGTGGGGTTAAGTAACAGAAAACATGTTAAATACAATCTTGCATCATTCAGTCTTGATGATCTCAAAGTGTGTAGATGAGATATTGCCTTTTTTTCTTTCTTTCTAGTGGATTCTAGTAATTTCAGATTCAAACAGGAAATACAGGGCAGTTTCAGGGGGCTGCAGAACAGCAGCAACATTGCAGCATTTTCTTGCCTTACTTTTCTGAGCAGCCACTACTTGACTGCTCTGTGCCGTTTCGTGTAGCTCTTCTGCCTTTGTGGGCTGTGTGTGCAGATGCTTTTCCAGAAAGTGTGAAAGTGGAGCAGCCATGAGAGCAAGGAGCATCCTGTGTGCCTCTTTTATCTCTTTGTTGGGGTTTGGAGCAGAGAAATGGAAACAGAACAATTTAATGACCATTATTTTCAGCAGCATGGTTCTATGAATCTTACACTTGCAGAGTTAAAAAGACAGAAAACTGAGAGAAGCAATTTGAAATTCAATAACTTTTATGGTTTTATCAGCCAATTCTGACAGTTTCATATGTTTACCAAAAAATGCAGTGTTACTCATTACTGTTACTCAGAACTGAGTTATGCTGTTGAGCAGTCATTTATCCACACAGTTTTTCAGATTTTGATGCTATTTGAGACTTTAAAATGGTGCCTCATGAAATGATCTAACTTGACTTGCTTCTTGTGTGCATCAGAACTTGATTTCTTCCTATGTTTTTTCCCCCTCATTTCATCCAGCCAGTCCTGTCTGGCTAAAAGAAAGTGAGTGCTGTTCTACTTCTTACCTGTGCACAGAATAATTTGTTAAGTCTGCAAGATTTGCAACAGTGAAAGACCCCTGAAAGCTGTTGATATGCACATGCCTCAGTGAGGGTATGATTTATACACTTAAAATGACCAGAATTAAGATAAATTAAGCCTTGAAGTTGTCTATTAGTAAATTGATTATGATGCAGCTTAAAGAAAAAAAGAGCAGTGCTTAATGTGAGCATATTCTGGGTCCTGCTGAGTAAGGCTGGGACCACCAGGAGGGTTAATCTGAGCCTGCCCTTTTGGACACTGTGGGCAGTGTGTTTTCCTGCTGCCAGGTGAGAGCTGTGGGGATGCTGAGGTGCAGTGAGGCAAAGTTATTTGACAGAAGCTTGGGCTGCAGTTCACAAGGAAGGGAAAAGCAAGGAAACTGTTTCAATATTGCGTATTTAATACTTCAAGTATACGTGAGCAGTAGCTCTTCGCATAAATCTTGCTCAGTCTCCCCTGACACAAATATTTCAAGAGCTCACCAGTTAAGATGACAGATATTAAGTCTGGTTGGTTTGAACAGATGAGGAAACCTGCTTTGCTTTTTCAGGCCATAGATATGAGAAGCAAATGCAGGAGCTGAGGAGGACAGAGAAGGAACAGCATCCTCAGAAAGATGTGAAGCAACTGATGAATGTGGTGTTTGGGGATGGGAAGGGTTCCTGGCACACCTCTGCCCAGGGTGTATGTCATCTGCTCTGCCATAAAACCAAGGCTTGTTTTTTGTCTGTTGCAGAGACAGGCTCAGCATGTATTAGCAAACGCGGTGTGGTTTCAAGCTGAGCATGTATTGCTTGGCATGGTAGTGTGCTTGCTGCCTGGCCTGGTGTCAAGGTAAACAGAGCAGACAACGCTAAGCAGGTTTTGGTTTGTTTTCTTTTTTGTGGGTTTGTTATTTTGTTGTTGTTTGTTTGTTTTTTCCCAGTGGAGACACTAGTTTGGATTTCTGAACTTAGCTGTTCCTTCCTCCTCTACACTCCCTGCTCTTTCAAAAGCTTCATCCCAGGAGCTGTAAATTGATGTCAGAATTTTGGTGAAGAAAGAGGGTTACACAGACACTGTATGGTGGGTGGAAGAACATTTTGATTCCACTACAATCTTTCCAGAGAACTTTCAGTGGTGTCTCCTGAGATGTGATGAACAGGGATATGAGGTCTGGTAGGCTTTTTGTGAATAACACTAGTTTATGTTTGATCCTTCACTATGCTATTTGCAGTTCATCTGTGTTGTTTACCCTGAAAACTCAGATTACCACAACTCACTGGTCTTGGTTCCCAAATCTGCATTTGCACCCGCTCTTGTACACGGCTACTGAGAGTTTACTTTTGCTGCCTCCTCACCTCGGACTCCTCACAGTGCCTGCAGCTGGATGACACCTGCAGCTTTGCACGTGAGCTCTTGGAGCGCACTTAATCAGTGCTTTAAGTGACACATTCCATCAAGCTGATTGATTGCTCAAGGGGGTGTTTCTGACTGAGGTTCCTGCCTTCCAGCCTCTGCTGGATCTTAAAGTCACAGTAACTATTAGCATATTGCAGCATAGTGATGTGTTAAATACACTCAAGAATGGGAAGAGTCCTCATTTTCTCAGATCAGGAAGACTGGTAGGAAAGAAGGGAGGTGAAAAATTTGGAAAGATTAATTTTGGGCCAGGAAGAGTTAAGAAGAGCAATACAGAGTCATTTCAACAGACTGAGTCATAGCAGTTTTCTCGGTGATAAGAGTTCAGAGGTGTGAAATGATGATAAGTGTAATTCTCATATCCCTCATTTTGTTTCTTCTGAGTGCACAGTTCCTGATATTGCAATGGAAGAGTCGTGGTTTTCCTCCTGGACCGACCCCCTTTCCCATCATTGGAAGCATCTGGTGGATAAAATTTAGAGCTGATCATGGGAGCCTAAAAAGGGTATGTATTTGCAGACGTGACCTAGGAAGATCTTCAGGAAAAACCTGTAAAAAAAGGTGATGGCTGTTGATAGATTGAGGTGGTAGCAGGGGGAATTTAATCCTGAGAGAAGGTAAATTGTGGAAGTTAAATTAAGTGTCTAAATTAGTTAAAAGTAAAATCTGCAGACAGTCTGATTCATATGAAAGCTGAAATGTGTGCAACTGAAACAGAACTGAAGATAGTAGTTTTGCTTCAAAAAGACCTTCTGTTTTTAAGGGAGTTTTTGGCCATGAAAGAAAAAAGTGATTCTCAGATTTCCCATCACAGGCATGTGTTGAAAGTATTTTAAAGCAAGGGGTCTTGAATTCTGAAGGTGTGAAAAGCACACTAGGATATCTTCTGCTGTCATGGGATGGAAACAAGATTGTATCCCGTATGCAGCCAAATCCTTTGCTCTGTTTTGTTTCTGAAGTCCAGTTTGGGATGTGCTCCTTGCAGATAAGCTGAGGACGTAAATGATGGTGAAAGGAAAGATCTAATGGGAAGAATTAGGTCCATTCTAAGCATATTAATACAGATTCTTTCAGTTTTCAGCATCCTCCACTGAGCCAAGATATCACAATATAATCAAATGTGTTGATGTATAAAAATCCAAGTTGTGATCTTTCCTTATGTGCTAAGGGCAACCTGCAGGTCAGGGGGTACCTGGCTGCAGCTGGAGAAGGTTGGCTTCAGGAAAAGGGAATTTAAAAGATCATTATGTTAAATTTTTCTAATGGGTACATGTTCATCACTGTAAGACGGCAAAGCTGTGCTGATTCTTTGTCTAGAGTCAGGGACTTTGTCCTTTCAGAACACCCACAGCATTGCCTGAGAGCAGTCCCTGTCACTGCCCAGAGGTGGGATCTGTGCTCAGACGCCTCAGCTGACAATATTTCTGTGTAAGAGGGAAAGAGCTCCTGCCATTGAAACTTGAAATCTGCAGTACTAGAAGGAGAGCTACACCTGGAATATATAATTTTAAGAAGTTCTGTTTGTTTCCTGAGTTGAAAAAAGTAATAAAGAACAGGCAGGTGAAATTTCACATGAAACCTCATATTGATATGTAACCCCCTCAGGGGCATTTACCTCATGGTTAATATTGCAAGAGCAACCCAGGGTAAGTTCTAAAAAGGGGAAGAGCATTTATTGTTTCATTACTCACATTTATGTGAATAGAGTGTTCCCAGAGAGAGCCCAGAACCTCACTGGGTAAGCACCCCCACTGCAAAACACAACCACTGTCCCTTTGCATCTCCTAAACCTGAGAAACGTCATGCTGGAAGAGAGCAGCCCATTGTGTGTGCGTGCTGGTTGATGCTTCTCACATGGCTATTTTTCTGGTACTGATCTAACCTGCAGCTGGCAAAAACCTATGGCAACATCTGCACTTTGTGGTTGGGTCAGAGACCTGTGGTGGCACTCTACGGGTTCCAAGCTGTGAAAAGTGGTCTCACCACCAACTCAGAGGATGTTTCTGGCCGACTACAAACCTATGTCTTCAACAGAATGGCAAATGGAAAAGGTAAGATATTTATGTCTGTGGAAGGACTTCATCCTTTGCTTCATTCTTTGCTTCCTCTCGTGTTTTCCTTACTTGGAAAGTTCACAGTTGATTTATTCTGCCTGCTCAGTGTGAATCATATAATTCTGTGGCATTACCCTAAGTGGTCTCCAAAGTTCCACTGCCTATATGTATTTCAAAATCTCACCAGAGCAACAATATTTATACTGAGGAGCAATATTTATGCATAGGTAGGTTTGTTTGTCCATTCTTGGTGTTGTCTGTGTGTCCTGATTTGAAATAATCTGGAGTTTGTCTGAGGAGTCAGCAAGCTAAGGCTAAAGTAATTTTTTATGCTTCCAGGTTTTGTTAACAGCAAAGGCTGCTGTAAGAAAAGCATGTACAGAACTGTGAACAAGTCCTAGCCTTGTTCCAAAGTCACAGGAAGGTCACTGGGGTTTAAACTTTATTAGCCAGAGTATAGGTGCAACATATCCTTGCTCAGAGCTTCCTGTTTTGCTATCAGGGACACTGCTGAATTGTGGAGGATGGAGAATAAAGACAGAAAAGCAGAAATCAAAAAGTCTATTTAAACCAGAAATAATTTGTTTCCATCAGGCTCTTATCCAGAGGATATAGAGCAGATGTCTTTATCCTCAGTTGGGATCTGTTGCACATGAACTACAACCTGGAAAGTTTTAAGTTAAAGTGCTGACTAATATAAGTAGAGAGAAACCTCTTTAAGCAATAGTGATGATTAAGTCTGGGGACATTTCTGTCCATTTGGAAGGATCTATGTTGTCACTTTTTATCTGGATGCTGTGGAGACAAGTGTCTGGGTTGTGACAAAGCTGCCCTAGAATTTGCAATTTGCATCAAGGATGGATTTAACAAACAGCTGCCTCTCATCTGCAAGTTGTCAGCTCTGCAACACAAACACCTGCCTGTTGGGCTGGCTCCTTTCCTTCTACTCCAGGTTGCTGGGACAGCAGAGGGTGTAGGGGAGAGCTATTACAGACCATAGTGAAGCAGCTGTCTTGGGGAGCAATCTGGTTTTCTTGGGGAAGTGCAGGCTAGACTTGTAGAGGGAACATATTCCCCACCACGTGGATTGAGTGGCTCATGCTAGGTGGTCAGCTTGAACACAGACTCATGTCAGAGTGTCCTGGGATTCCTTTCTGTCCCATAGGAACTCTGGCCCTAGGAAGCTGTTTGCAGGTTGCCTAAAGCCTGTTCTTCCTTCTCTGGTTTTTGCTTGGTGGTTCTTGCCCTGGTTCACTTCTTTCCAGGAGGGAACTGGACCAGCACAAGCACAGGAAATGCCCATTGCTGCCCAATGAGGTCTGCAGAAATCTGTTGACTGTGAGTAGCTTGGTCAGAGACACCACCAGGATTCCAGGTGGAAGAAACCTGAATTTACTTTTTGTTGAGGAAAGCTGTGTTTACCATTCCTGCAGAGTTAAAAGGTGGCAACATCTGCAAGGATGCAATGTCCACATAGGGATGTTGGCAAACACAGCTTAGTATTAATTGTATTAGAAGATTGTGCCAGATAGTAAATGAGATATTTGAAGAGATTGCATGAGCTGGGCTATAACTCTCTCTATGTGAATAAGGGAAAAGACTCATTTATGTTCAAAGCATGAGCAAATAAAAAGCAACAGCACCCCACACTGTCGTCACAGCTTTCAGCAGGCTGCTGGGTGGAGTTTTGAGTGATGATCAGTGTTCTTGGGTGCTTCAGAAAGAATAAGACTAGATTTGGAAGGCAGGTGTGTGAGTCCAGAGACCTGAGTGGGTTTTTTACAGGGGTGAGAATATCTTAACCAAGGTGTTTCTCTGTCTCTAACAACATACAATTAAAAGAACACTGCCCTGATGTGACTGTCCTCTTTGAGGGGCAGCATGATGAGAAGGTGACTTTTATTGTGTTTATCATTTACAATTGTATTAACAATAACATTACATTAAATTGATCCTTGATGGCTGAAGGTATCTTGCTCTCAAACGGTCTCATCTGGAAACAACAGAGACATTTCGGAATTGGAACTCTTCGAAAACTGGGAATGGGGAATAAAGGAATGGAGCGTGGGATACAAACAGAGGCCCGTCACCTGGTTGAGTTCTTCAGAGACAAAGATGGTATGGCTTTGACACGGTGCTTGGGAACTGACACGAGACATGATCTGCAGGACTCCAAGGGTGAAGGCAGATTTTGCTCCAGAATAGAATGAGTTTGGAGCACAGAGTGCAATCAAAACTGTACAGTCAGAGCTCAGCAATGTGTACTTGGGGATCAACCCCATACTGAGATTTTAATAAATAAATAAGAATGAAAAAGGAAAAAGAACAAGGCTTCATGTTACAGATTTGAACCCTTGCTGTCCTCGTTTGTGAGTGAGGTTTATCTTTTGTTACACTTGCCAGTGAATTTTGGATGTTTCCTAGTAACAACCTAAATATCATAGAGGATATTTATTGTAAAATGTCATTGTGATCTTGCAAAGGAGGTAAAGGAAGTGCTTTGGAGATGAATGTTTTCCTCTGTCTGCAGGAGAGGCCATTGACCCTTCCTTCCCCATTGTCCACTCTGTCTCTAATGTGATCTGTGCTGTGGTTTTTGGACATCGCTTCTCCCTGGAGGATGAAACCTTTCGCCAGATGATTGAAGAGTACAATTCTATAGTGGCTTTTGGGAACAGCCACCTTTATTTTGTAAGAAAATTACTTGTTTACTGTGCAACTTATTTGATTATCAAGCACATTGGACTTGGCATCATTCAATTATGAAAATTATATTAATGATCCTTATTAGAATGTCTCAGCAAAGGCAATGTGCTTGGAATACTGAACTTTTCACTAATGGGAACACCAGTATTGTTAAGGTGAAGCAGTGATACTCTTTGTGTGAGAATGAAAGAGAATTTTTTTTTTCTGTGTGCTAAGGTAATAGATATAAATGTTTATTGATATTAGATTTATTAATAGTAATACATGTTACATCTATCAGCAAAAGCAGATTATTTTATTGGTGAATTAACAGGGCAAATAAAAGTGGAGTTATGCAGTAAGGATAGGAAAGAATCCAGGGTGGAAACTGTGTTGGTTTTAATCTGGGGTTTTAATGTGTGCTCCACTGGTAGTCAACCATTATTTTTGTGCCGCAGCATTTTTCCCAGAGAAATAAATTCAGCAATTTAGCACCAAAAATGTCCACACTCTATCACAAGGCTTCTCAGATGGTGTCACTTACTGCCTCTGTGCTGAATGCTTGCTCCACAGATGTGTGAAATCTTTCCATGGGCTGCAGAGCACCTCTCAGGATCTCTACAGAAAGCAGCATCTTCCTGGGATTCTGTTCGTTCCTTTGTAAGGCAGGAAATCAAAAGCCACAGGGAAAAAGGCAGAACAGGTGAACCAGAAGATTTCATTGATTTTTACCTGGATCAGATAGAGAAAGTGAGTAATTAATGCTGTATGTGACACAGATCCAAACCCTAATGGGTTCCTGCCCCTTCCCACAGTTGTCTGTACACACCAATATTAGTACAGAGCTCTACAAGTACAGCTTAAAAACTCTGCTGTCCAATTCAAAATATGAACATTGAATAGTCGGTTCAATGGCAAGTCTTAGAGGTGCACATTATTTACATTGGCTTGTCCTACTGTGGAATCCTTAGTGGGCAGTAGGGAGGACCTTGAAAAGGTGGAGGTAAATAGATGGCTGCCTAATTCTGATTCAGAACAATCTTAAAATAATGACAGTCTCTGCTCTGAAAAAAGCATGAATCTTTTAAATTGTGTACATAGTAAGTGACTGAAACCAGCCAATGTGCAGAGAGTGGCAAGGGTAGGATAAAACTACTTTGAAATGTGTTTTTCTGCTGTGAAGGTTAACACAAGGCACCATAACAGGACTTAGACACCTGACACTTTAAACAGCACCTGTGTTATACCAGTATCAATGTACTTATTTGAGGAAAGTCTTTGCCTATACTTATGTTCTGCTCAGGTACCTCTATTTTCTCTGCCCTCTAGACATAGTGCTCCTTCAGGTATAGTGATCACTGTCTGTCTCAATGCTAACTGTTACACAGGTGTACCCCATTTTACCTTTCTCCTTGACACCTGCAGGCTAAAAATACCCCCAATTCTACATTTGATGAAGACAACATGGTGCAGTCTGTTTTTGACCTTTTCCTGGGTGGTTCAGAGACCACGGCCACCACTCTGCGCTGGGCCCTGCTCTATATGTTGGCTTATCCTGACATCCAAGGTGAGCTGTAGACACAAGCATGGGTACAATTCAAGTAGAACAATTATCTATTCTGCTTTTTTTTTTTTTGGTTAAGGTCAAGTTTTTCTAAAGATCAAGCTTGCTTTCTTTTTTTTTCTTTTTTTTTTTTTTAAGATTGCACGGTTGAGCTTTGCTTTTAATAAGCCAGTGTTGTAAAACATTTTCAAACAGAGATTTTGAAATAACTCCAGGGATATTCAGCTTCTGATGCTATATTTTGTCTTGTTGATTTTTGCTAACACTGTAAGCATATAATAGAAGATATGGTCAGGCTGAAAACACAGAAGCTGAAATTTGAGTTTGGGTGAGGGAAAAGTGATGCTTTTCTGGTATCCACAATGTGTAATAAGATTATATTATTTGAATTCATTAACTGAGACACCAGTTGTGTTTCTGTATAATAAATACAGTTATTCTAATATATGAGAATGTTAAACAGAGAAGGAAGACTGAAAGATGACTCAGAAATTCTGGCCAAGAGTATAGTTTCAGACTAGTTTTAAAATTTGTGGAGGATTTGGTAGAGTTTTTTCAGTGGAGATGAATTACTAAGCCAAGTACATGTTCTTGACTCTCAGGCAGAGGGTTAGAAATTCTTTTTTTCAGGTTTTTGATGCTAGAACTGAGCACTGTGCACACACATACCTTTCAAATTCTGATACAATAAAAAGGAAAAAAACCCTCTTAGCTTACTGACCTAAGTTTTAAATATGAAACCTGACCCTAAACCATCTGCAACTGTATATAAGATGTGTTAGATACTGATGCTTATATAACAGCCGCAAGAGTTGCTCATGATTTAGTAATATTATCCTGTTTCAGTTCTCAGCATTACATGTGTGTGTCAGCTTGGTGTGATGGCTTCCATGCAACACCCTCATTAGTGTGCTGTGAGTCTGTATTTGCCTAGAGCAGAAATAACAGCTTAACTGAACTGATCTCTTCATAAGTAGTTTTTGTTTTATTTAAAGTTTGCTCCCTTTCCTTTAGATATAAAGCTCAATAAATCTGTTGGGTCTGAACATAGAATGTATCAGCTAGGAAATAGTGTGGTAAAGTTGTAATTAGGTAGTTGTGTAAATTTATTTAGAGTTTAAGTTTTGGTAGATATAAATTCACAGACTATTCTGAGTTGGAAGGGACCCACAAGGATCATCGAGTCCAACTCTTAAGTCAATGGCCCCCACAGGGGATTGAACCTATGAACTTGGCATTATTACAACCAAGTTTTAACCAACTGAGCTAATCTCAGGGTTAAATTGTTATTAATTATTTATATATTGTAATTTTTGCTGTCACTACTACAATCCAAAAAGGAAATGAAAGCCATGTTTCGTGCAAAAGAGTGTTCTTATATCTATAATGGATTTTTGTTGTTTTTAGAAAAAGTCCAGAAGGAGCTGGATGCTGTTCTGAGTCCCTCCCATCTCATCTGCTTTGAGGACAGGAAGAAGCTGCCCTATACAAATGCTGTGATTCATGAGATCTTACGCTTCAGTAGCATTGCTTTAATTACAATTCCTAGAGAAGCAGTGAGGGATACAACTATCTTGGGGTATCAGATTCCAAAGGTACAGATATTCTTTGTGTTCCAGTGTGATCTTTGGCCATGAGTTAAGGTCCTTGCAGTTGTGTTTACCACTAACCCCTTTTCCCTCTGGTTCAGGATGGATGGGTGTTGGTGATGGCAGTGGCAGACAGCACTTCTCGCCTCCCATGTCCTCTGGCCTGTGACTTTTCTCATAAATGACTGAAAATGCTTGCCAAAAGCCCAATTTCACACCAGCTAAACCAGTGTTCCATGCGAGTGCTGATGGTGTACTTTCCAAGAGCCTGTGATTTTAAATACTTTATAAGCATTTGAGCTCTTTCACAAGGCCTCAGAGAAGACTTACCAGAAAGGGACAGTGGTATCCATAGGGAAGGTGCCACAGACAATTAGTGCCAGGGTATTGTCTGTCATGCAGATAGCTGAGAGATGGGATGTTTTCTTCATTGGTAATGTCTAAGACAGCACCAAGCATCTACTCCATTCACCTAGGGCTTCTTTTTCTTATTATCACCTTTCAGGCATCATATTTGAAATACAATGAAGATGTTCTCCCACAATCACCTTCTTCTGAACTGCCATCTAACCACAAATGAAAAGCTTTTTCAAGCTTCTTCATCCAGCCTTTCCAAACCGAATCTGAAAGCCAAACCTCCCCAAAGGCACACATGGAGGCATCTTCCTGTGCACCTCTTGTCTATGATGTTTGCCATGCACACTTTGTCCAGCTCCACCTTGAGAAAGATAATTTGAAATGTACTATTTCATTTTCAGGGTGTTTTGTTCTTCATTTGTCAAAATCTGTCAAAGTTAGTCAGACCTGGAGAAACAATTTTCCTAGATTTAGGATAAGGTGCTAAAGAACTGCAGAGCAAACATTCTGTGGCGTGTGATAAAAGATTGGAAACAAAGAGACTTGAAGGAATACAGCAGGGAAATCTCTGAACCTGAAATAGTGAAGTTTCTTGCTTATTTGTTTTCTGAGAAAAAACACCTCAACTGTTTGAGATTGATTTCTTTTTTCCTAATAAAATAGTCTTTCATTTCTGTCGCCTCTCCATGTGCGGAATTATAGCTGGAATATGTTTGTGTCCTTTTCCTCTTGACATGTGAGAGACAGAACTGCACCAACATCATCTTCCTTTCAGGGCACTCTCATTGCTCCAAACTTATACTCTGCTCTTTTTGACCCTGAATACTGGGAAACTCCTCATCAGTTCAACCCTGGTCATTTCTTGGACAAGGATGGAAATTTTGTGACCCGAGAAGCCTTCTTAGCCTTCTCAGCAGGTGGGTGCACTGAGAACTGAGCCTGCTTGTGTGGCTAAGTGAAGAAAGTCAGTCTGTACCAAGTGGAATCTGTGAGGGAACCTACAAATGCTTTCTTGTCATTCTTATCTGGAATCAAGAGACTGAAAGTCCATTCATAAAATGGGAGCCCTGTAGATTAGGAAGCAAAATATGAAACTTCTGAGAAGCATCTCTGATATCTTTCTCTATAATCTGGGCAAATCCTGCAAAAATGGGTTGCAAACATCTCAATTCTTCAGGCAGTTAAATCTGACGGGAAAATGTCAAGTTCAACAAAGCTCTCAGCTCCCTGAGGCTGAGCAATGCTCCTGTGAAAAGCTGGAAGCAGATGCTGGTTACAGACCTCTTTGGGGACTGACTTCTCTTTTCTTTCACCCTCTGCAGGCCACCGGGCTTGTATGGGAGAGGTGCTGGCCAAGATGGAGCTTTTCATCATCTTCTGCAACCTGCTGCAGACATTCAAGTTCACTGTACCAGAAGGAGTTAAGGAAGTCAATACAGACTTTATCTTTGGGAGCACCATGAAACCCCATCCATACAAGCTGTGTGCAGTTCTGCGCTAGGCTGCACAGTATCAGAGATTTAAGAAAGAGGCACGGCCACAGATTTGCTCATGTGCTGATATTTGTGCTGCTTTTACGGCTTTCATTTAGCTCCAATTCAGCGTGAATCTCTCCTTGTTGTGTTATGTGCCTAAGAAGCCAACGCCCAAAAATCCTCTGTTTTCCCTTTGTCTGGAAAATGTCTGTACTTCTTTTTGTTGTTGTTGTTGTTCCCTGCAGTATTACCAATGAAATAAACACAGGCAGGTATTGCAGTGTCTAATTGTACTAGATATTCGGCAGGAATCTTACTGGAGAGAGGAGGAACATTAAAGCCTGATGCTGAGGGCGCTTTGTCTCAGTTTAAAAAGACAAGAAGTCTGTCAAGGAAAGTGAGGAATCNGTAGAAAGAATGGGGCTTCCCCCACTGCCTCAGGGCAGCGGCAACAGACAATATTTGCAGAGAACGCTATTAACTTTTCAATGATAGAGCCATTAGAATCCGAGCTAATAAAAAACAAACCCTTGATGTTTGCTTATCTCTCCTTAGTAGAGACTTGCCTTCACCATACCTAGCTATGTGTTGGTGTGAAAAATTCAACCAAAAGTTTGAAACTATTAACAGGCTTCCCACAAATCTGGAGTGGTGTATGGGGATGCTCTTCCCAGAGGTGGTGGTTCTGGTCATTGCCAGAGCCCCTAGGTATGGTTGCATGGGAATACAGAGTTGTGGAGGGGCATCTCAACCAGCTGTGAGGCAGCTGCTTTGTCTGTTGTAGTTGTGCAGAGTGATGAGGTCGCTCCTGAGCCTCNAGAATTAACTCTGGCACAGCTCCAGGGAAAACATATGCAGTCTCAGTCTACAAATGAGAGACAAAGCATCTTCCCAAGAGAAAAAAAAACACCAAAACACAGAATT